>PNEQ01056356.1:0-10929 GCA_003012365.1 Medauroidea extradentata
TTAGTAATACAATTTAAAACAACACAGAATAAACATTAAAATTTAATTAATAATATGTTAAGAAAACTTTTTCGCCTTTATTTTCACTAAACTACAAGCAAATAACCTATTAAATTTAACATAACTGAATATATACATAGTAACTGCCAAGAAATACTTTTGGCCAGGTTTTACAGCGTTATACTCCTCTGTGCGCCGGCTGTCTGTGTAACTAGGATTATGGCCGGTGCTGTGTTGCTCCACACCAGTTGCGCGCGCTCGTCAAGGACAATGCAGCAGTAGGTCTCATTTTTCCAGCGGGACTTGTTGTTGTCGAGCCAATAGCCATAGAGGAAGTAAAGTATTCAAGAGTGGACACGGCCATGATAACCAACGAGCCTCTTAAAAGGGGGTATCATTCACCGGTAACTTCGGAAACAAAAACTTTTAGTTTACAGGTTGGCAACAAAATTATGTTATCTAACCTCCTGTTCAAATTTTTTAGGAAAGTATAATAATTTGTACGCCCGTTCTGCACGTAAATGAACAGAATCACAATTAATTGTAGAACAGGGGTACCTCTTGATCTTCCCCATTATAAAATTTAAAAAGAATTATTCCACAAACACAAAAAAAATTTACGATTCGTAGCCATCACGAGCAGTCCGAGCAGTCACAAGGTCGCGCGTATCATGGTAGACAACTTAACCGAAAAGTTATTGTAATTGGAAATGTGTATTACTATAAATAAATAAAAATATAATATATACGCAATAAATGTTTGACACTCTAGTGTAATAAACCACCAAACCTTGTGTATATATTACACATAATGTTTATTTTGTAATGTTGTCGGTGCATGATGCCCTTCAAATTAGTGGCCCTAGCCGCCCTATTCTGAGTCCATCCCCTGTGTCGAGCAGTACGTATACAATGACAAAACATATTGTAGTGGGCACAGAAACTTTTTTTTTTTTTTTTTTTTTTTTTTTTTTTTTTTTTTTTTTTTTTTTTTTTTTTTTTTTTTTTTTTTTTTTTTTTTTTTTTTTTTTTTTTTTTTTTTTTTTTTTTTTTTTTTTTTTTTTTTTTTTTTTTTTTTTTTTTTAGTGTTTCACAAGTTGTTTTTTGTTTCGAAGGAAGGTGAGAAAACCTAAAACATGGGTAAGTATGTCCTGTGTATAATTTTCCTTTTACGTCAGGTCGCTCTTGTTGCACGATGATAGAAACTTCTCCACCGCTCAAATGCATATTTGTTACGAATGCCGTCTCCTAATATTGCTGATACTGAGGCAGCCAGTGGAGGAATGCAGGCAACTTCAGCTCGACAAACTCGACTCCCAGAACATTCAGGGAAACTGGCGAAATTAGAACGAACAGCGGATTCCGGTCGGGACAGTAAGTTAATTGGAACCTACAACATGCGATAGTCGCAGTGGCAAACCTGAGGATCTGAAACCTGGCGAGATTAAACTTCAACAAGACGCGCAAGTCTTGATTACATTTCTGGTCTCTGCTAAGGGGTATGGAAAGTTAAAGTGTCGAGCGAACGACTGCAATTCTCAGTCGTCGATCAAATACAAATTACTCATCGAAAGTAGATGGTATTTTTTTCTGAGTAGTTATTTTCTTCGCGGACGTTTATTTATGTACCACTGGACGGTTTTTTGCTTAACTTTCAAGTAAGGAAATTGAAAACGGTATATAGAAAAATAAGGGATTGAATCCCGAAAATCCATACGAATGGAAAACTCTACTTTTTTTATTATTTTTTTTATTTTTTTTTTTAGTATTCAGTATGTAATATCCAAGACTCTATAGTAACCGAATTTAAAAAAATCACATTTTGATTTTAAAATAATTTTACTCTCCGAAAACTTTTGCGCGAGTGGTTTACGGATGTTAAAATTATTTTAAAATCAAAACGGAAATATTTTTTTATTTCGGCTATTATAGAGTCCTAGATAGTATCATACCAAAAATCATAAAATTTACTGTTATCCATTTTTACGGAGTTTGTAGTTTCAAGCACTTATTTTTTAAATACGGTTTTTAATTTTTTACTCGACAGCAAAGCATACTACCGCCCAGTGCTATATAATCAGACGTTCGCTAAAAAAAAAAAAAGATCTACTCGACAAAAATTTTCATTGAAATTATATGGGTAGTTTTGATTTTATCGACGATTTAATATTCCATTAGTTTACTCGACACCATAACTTTCCATGCCCTAATGTGTTGTTTAGAGGGTTAAAACTGCCTAGGGTACTATAGAATTTCTGTACCTTCGCCATTGAAGCAGAGAGTTTGGAATCAGTACATATCTGTGAATCTACTACAGATGTTCCAAGCGTTGTTATTTATGATACCAAAAGTGATCGAAGTGGCTTCCCACCAAAATGGGTAATTTTATTACTGTAGCAAACACTGTCCAACTCTTATACATTGCATTAATAGTAAATTCCCACGAAAAAAAAAAAAAAAAACATTTTCGGTTCCAAAGTTTTCATGCAAATGCAAGTCAATACAGCGAATTTACTATTTTCGCTAATTACTCAAAGTAAAAAAATATTCAAACGTTTCGAATGCAATAAGTCAAAGTGAAAGTAAACGTATTAAGCTACAAATTGACACCAATTATTATTTCACGTTTTGCTATACATAAAAGTACCTGCATTATTGAAATAATATTTTTACGTGAAATAACTTAGGTATTAATATGTAGCTTAAAATTTAATTTCACTCACTATTGCTACCGTCATAACGTTCGAAAAATTATTTACTTTAGGTAAGTAGCGAGAACAGTCAAATCGGTACTTTTAGATTCACTTGTACGAAAATGTTGAGCCGAAATATATTTTATGTGTGGGAAATTACTACGAACGTAATGTGTTAGAGTTAAAAGTGGTTTAGTACAAATGTAAAATTACGAATTTTTCGGTGCAGAGCGCTCTTAAGGTGCCTGCCTGGCTGATTGTATTTTGCTCGTTCGAGGCCTATAAGTGCGGGAGCGGTAAGGACGACACAACACGAGCATCAAGCCTAATCCTAGCCTCTAGGTACAAGTCACAGAACTGTCGTGCAGTCTTCTCGTCGACAACTTGCCTCTACGAAACAATCATAGGTGACCCTACCATACCCTACCATGTCATGACATATTGTTTAAGATATTGGTGTACTGTACTTGCCTATATCTTTTAAAAAATATGTAATGCACAAAGATTTAAATACCTAAAAGAGACCAAAAAATACATACCTGCCACTTGCGGCTATTGTAAAGTATGCTCTAATGAGTACAGGGGCGTCATTTCAGGTTTTTCTGGGTGGGGGGGCAAGTTTTTTTCAGCGACAGTGACCTTCTTGCATCTATTTTATTAATTAAGCATGTATGAAATAGAAACAGCTTCAGTTTTATGTGCGTATGTTAGCATTATTTAAATAAGAAAATTCACAAAAAAATTATACACATAAAATTCTAAATCCAAGGGGGGGGGGAGCATTTGCCCCTCCCTGCCCCCTCTAAATGACGCCCCTGACTAGTAGTGGGGAACTTGAAATGGGTATACACAATTGTTGTAACGTTTTTTGATTGATATTACCAAGGAGTCACCACTAGAAATGATCGTATATCCCGAAAAAAATTTTTGTACCAACCTAGCCTTGAAAACACTGACAACGTAGCTGTCCGTAAACCAATACTACTATTACATGATCAGTATTCTTATTGGCTAAGTCAAGTAGAGCTACAACTCTACGCAGAAACGAAAGCCAATCATATTTTCATTAACTGTACGGACGTTGAAACTACAAACAGTCGAAATTTCCCGCGATGAACCAACATCTCTAGACTTCACTCATGTGCGATGATCAGTTTTAGAATAATATTGTTCGGACGTTGAAACTACAAACAGTCAAGATTTCCCGCGATGAACCAACATCTCTAGACATCACTCATGTGCGATGAGCAGTTTTCGAATAATATTGTAACGGCCGAAGATCTGCACAGCTCTCGGCAGCTTGGGTAGACGACCACCTTAAGGTCGTTCACGTGGCAGGAATTGATAATTTCATATTTGTACGGCATAGTGTTAGTTTTATAGACGTTACTTGTGACTGCAATTTTCGCTTGTGAAACTTTCTTTAGCTCTCATAGTCTTCCCATAGCGGCATGTCAAAGTCAAAATTTGCGAGTAATTGGAACATGCTGATAACAAAAACCAACTGACTCATGCGAATGAAATAATTTGGACTGAAATTCTATAGTATGGGTCATATGCTTAATGATTAAGAATCACAGGATGCAATTGTTTTGCATATTTTTAAAAATTCTAAAATTAACGATAATTTTTTTTTATTAACTACAATTTTTAAAAAAATACAAAGGGACTTTGTTGCGTGTTTTCAAATATTTTAGCATGTGGCCTATACTGTCTTATTTCAGTGTAAATTATTTCATTGGAGTAAGTCAGTTGCTTTTTGTTACTAGCAGGTTCCCGTAACTTACAAATTTTGACTTTGACATGCAGCTATGAGAAGACTATTAAATCTAAAAAAACTTTACAAGTGGAAAATGCAGTCATAAGTAACGTCTGCAAAATTAACACTATGTCGTACGAATATAAAATTATGCGTTTATGCCACGTGAACACCCTTAAGAGCGCGGTCTATCGCAATTTTCATCACCATTTTTTTTAATTTTTTATTTATACCAGATATTTTTTTCTTATTTTAGACAAAAAATGTGACTTAATTTGGCTTTATGAATTTTTTTATCTTTCATAGTTTTCGCGTAATGGCTTGTTAAAGTCAAATTTTGCATGTTTCCGTTTTAAGGACACCGCTAAAACGAACTGATAAACCAAACTCAAAAAATCACAGAGGATAAACACATCGCAGGCTACAAAGTCATACTCATAAAAATAAAGAATAAAATTATTTGTATTAAAAAAAATTCTGAAACTGAAAATTAAAATTTCAATCATTCAATAATTAAGTACATAAGCTAAGAATACCCTGAAAAAAAAAGTTGCTGTAGTTATTAAAATAGTTTCTTCTGCAAATAAATGTTTGTTTTATCGCTTAGATCAAAACTGTTTATTGAAACACGGTCGACGAAGGTAGTACTGAATTCCAGTACAGACGTTAGAACTTAAAGGCGATACCAGGTAAGATGAGTTACATAGCAATGTTCTTCGGGAGCCATTCCATCACACTAACAAATATCACGTGGTATAATTAAATACACTCAGTATATCTGAACAAAATAAATAAGAATCAAAGAAAAAATAGCAATAATGGAATGTTTAATCGCAGATTTACTCATGAATGTAAACGCAATTTATAACTTACAATTATTTCCATTCGATATGCACTACAGCCTTGGGAAAAAAATTACACTTTAGTAATATTGGCTAAAAATTTATGGAACTAATAAAATTTTAAAATAATTCATATTTAAATATATTTTTTACGTAAACTTATTTTTATTAATTAATAATACTTATACTTAAGAGGAGAAAAAATTGAAAATCAATTTTAAAAACCTTCTCTGAATAATAACCTAATACGTGTTGTTTATATGAATGTAAGGTATTATTTTCTACTCCATGTAGCACATATACTGCTACGAAAGAAAAAAGTGTAATACGAAGAATAGGAACGAAGTTTGACAGTATTAGAAATATTAAAAATTATTCGTCTGAATGGATTTCAATAAAATCACCAACGACTTTCTCTGTGTATAACAATCCACAATGTTTTTGAATTGTTACAATACTTTTTCGTAATGGGCCAAATGTTCCTTTGAGCATCACACATCGGACGTCGTCAGTACGGGGAACGTACTGGTAACGGAAATGAACAATGCAAGTATTTTTTTTAACACAGTATTTATTTTCGGGTCCAGAATCAAATGCGGGACTACTGTACATTAGTTTGATTGCAAATTATTGAAGGTCATTGGTTATTGTTGCGTACCTTTTAAATACAGCGACGTTTTGATCTATTTGAAATTTGTAACCTTGAATAAAAACATTTTCTGCACATTTATAAAATATTGTTTAAATTTTATACACATGTAGATACGAAATGCGCACTTTTAACTGTTTTGAAATTAAGATATGATGAAGATTATGTTCGTTCATTAATCACACAAGCATTTGCTTACCTGAACTTATGTTAAACAACACAAACTTTGATATAGGTTGTTCGGGATAAAGTGAGCCCTAAAAATTTAACCTTTGAAAAATATCACTAGCTGTTACTGCGTATAATTCAACATAAACTATAGTTGCCTTACTGTTTGTATGGTTGGCAGTGAAGTTACGCAATATAGTGCCGTGTATTTTCCTATTTTAAATCAACAATGCTGAAACAAATTCAAACGAAATCGACATAATTGTACTTTATATAATTAATAGACTTTTTTCTATCAAACTGTATAGAGTCATACTGACTGCACAATTTATCTTACACGCGCAAACATCAAGTGACGTGTCCAGAGAGGTTAGACATTTCCCGTCGTCAGCCGTTACGCGCGGAAAGATACGAAATGGCTGAAAATAGAACTTTAGCAGGGCATTTTTGAGTGATCACTTTATCCCGAATCGCCTATATCAAACACAAATCGAAGCTAGCAACTCCATATAAGAGAAAATGTTTTTCCGGCTGAAGTGCGAATAACATGTGTTAAAGTAGCTTTACTCTCTTTTGTATAACTATAGTAAACTTTGACAGAATTTTGGAAAATTCTGTTAACATTTCGTGACGTCTGTCACAATATTAAACAAGGTAATGTGTGTGCACAGTGAAACAGGCATCTAATGTTCATTTTAAAAACAATTATATCAACATAGTGTTGGCTTCCGGGCTGAAGACGAGTCTTGCTGGTATCTTGTACCGACGCATGGCTGTACCTTGCAGCAGACATCATCAGGATGTCTTGAGCCCAGTATACACCGAAAAAATATCAGTAACAATGTTAATTACAAAACGTTAGTAACAAAAATGTTATCAACAAATTCTAAGATGTGGTATACTATTTTATACCAACGTTGGTTGCAAATGTGTTATTAATATTGCTGAAAACACTAATGTTACTAACAAGTTGTAAGTATGATGAACGGAAGTTAATAAACATGTTGATGACAAAAATGTCTAAAACATTTCTGATAACATTGTTAGTAACATTTATTACCAACATCTTTTGATCTAGGCCGCCCTAGATATGGACGGGAAAATAATGATATCAACAGTGTTGGTGACAAAGTTATTAACACGTTTCAAAAATGCATAACTTTAGTCGCTAACAAATGTCATCTACAATTTTTACAGATATTAACAAAGTTAATAACGGAATGTTGGCAACAATGTTGATAACATGATGTTGTCAGCAATTTTCAAGAATTTTTACAACATTGTTAATAACTTTGTTGAAAACACGTGTTATTAGCAGTGTTATCGTAGGTGTAAACTAGGCTTGAAAGCCAGGGACTGGAGTGGACACCATGATGATGCCTGCTACAAGGTACGGCGAAACATCTGTACAAGATACCAGAACAACGCGGCTCCAGTCCGGAAGCCAAGAATACATACCCGACAACGGGCGCGAGAGCCTGTAATCTTCTAATTATGGCCATAGTTACAACGCATCAGAAATGGGCAACTCATACAAATTACCTGCCCTCAGCAGGAGTGTCAAATCTTACTGGAGTTATGCGGATGAGAGAATACTAAGCAGGGGTTGATCCAACTGCAGGTGTGAAGTGTGTTTTCCTTTCGTGCATTGGCACCATGTGCACAAGTGGAGTAGTTCCGTAAAAAACGTGTTCACCAAGACACAGCAACGCACTTGAAGCCTGGGGTAGGCGGTACCCTTAAGGGATGGTCTTTATTCTTTTTTTTTTTTTTGTGGTAAATGTGTTGTATATTCTAATACGTGCAATTTCTCTGTGTTTTTCGAGTCCTTTTTAGTATGTTATTATATACGATAGACCTAGTAAAAGAATCAGTTTTTTTTTTATATTTTGAGGGGTTATAAAAACATATTTTAAACAAACTAATGTATTGAACTTTGATGAATAACGGCGACGTAATTAAAAAAATGTTATGCACATTAAGAAGTTCTGTCGAAATTGAAAGAATCGCAACTTACCGCAGGACATTGAAGCGCTTTTAGGTAAGCCTATCAATTTGTGGGTGTAGAGGAGAAATCCCTAATTAGTAGCGGAAAATGAGATTATCCGGAGAAGGTTTTTTGCCACCGGAGTAGACCGCCATGTTTTCCGCGTGCTATATTTATCATTTCGGATCGAATACATGTCGCTGTAGTAAAATTTTGGAAACTTAATTGTATTATGTATAAGCTCAATATAATGTTAAGAAGACACGTTTAAACTTCTTAAACTTTATCAGTGCTGACTCTGGCCATTTGTAACGGTAAACTGTGAGGTCAAATTAAAATATGCGTATAAATTTAAAGTAGCGCGGAAAATAAACCAATCAGGATCAAACTAGATTGGCAACTAAACAATCGGAAATACAAATTTCAAAACACATATAGCGAGATGATTTACTTTTATAACTTAAACATGCGGGGTCGATTATTTGCGTCCCTCTCAACATGAGGTAGGATGGTAGGATTTTGAACACTTAGATGTAGTAGTAAACTCACTGACAAAAACTATAGACAGGAAACTGATATTAATCTCCAGAGTTAACTCAATAAAATGACATAAAACGTTTCTAAATTAAATAAAAAAACAATTCTTAAAAAGGTTAACAATTAATAAAATTAATTCATACTTACACAAGAGAGAGAGAGAGAGAGAGAGAGAGAGAGAGAGAGATAGATAGAAAATTGTAACTTCACTTACATTAAAATTTACATTCATCTCTAAATATATAACATAACACTGTTTGACTGACCGACATATCAAACTGTAGTCAAAACCACTGGACCTAGAATCGGGAAATTTTTTGTGTGTGTTCCCCTAACGTCATTGGTGAGCACTAAGTATGGGAGTTTTCGAAATTCTACCTCTAAGGGGTTGAAAAGGGGTGAAATGTATTTCCGAGGAAAAGTCCATAGAGCTCAAACCCGACAGCCAATCATTGTGATATTTATTTTAATAGAACACACATAAAAATGTATACTTAACAATTGATAAATTTGCGTATTTAAGGGGGTGAAATTACCTTAAATGTGATTCCGATTAACTATCGATAACTATATCCTTCGGGGTAGAGAGTTGGTATTCACTTCAAAATGTTACTTACGTTAATACCCAACAAGCAGTTGTAGGCGAATGATCTGAGACCAAAACTTACAGAACATAAACATATGCAATTAGTTCTCTTCCCTACACTACTCGGTTTACTCAGCTGGCAGAGAGACCGAAGTACTCATGAGACAAATCAGAAAGAAAAATAAATTATATAACAGGCACCAGTTTGAGTAATATGCTTATTTAATCTAAGAGATTTAATGCGTGAAACAAGGGACATCAAACAAATATTCAGAATAATTTTGAAAGTTATTATGGAGCTAAATATAGTGCTTGTTACTATATTACTGATTGTGGTCAATTAAAAATAAATAAATAAAATTAAAGCTTCATGTAGATGGCTATGGTGCATACTATTGGTCAACCAACAAACTGCCAAACAAACATCTCCACAAACAAATGTCATCTGGTGTCAAATAAGATATTTCCTCTTCAAGTAGAAGATACCAAAGCACCATATTCAATTATTAATTAAAATAAAACTCTGGCATTTAACTAAGAACATCTCATTACACTTGATTATTCAAAACAATAAACAAAGATTAACTTACATAAATCTTTTCGCATAGCACAATTCAATAGGAAACAGAAATAAAATGAATGACGTAGAGCAAGTAACTGCTTTTACAGTTCATGGTTGATTAATAAGGTAGCTGTGATCTGACTTAATGATATTAAAAAAAACACAAATAATGGTAGGTAAACAATAAATATAGAAACAATATCAACACCTTTACATATCCACAGTTATTTATTTTGCTAGCTAAAATATTTATGTAAACATTCAGTCAATAAATAATAAAATATACATACCTGTTTTTACAAAATGTATGAGTTGCAAGAAATACCTAAACAAATACTATTCCTCTCACAAACCTAAATTTGACAAGGGAGGCCCTCCCCCCTCCTAACATTTCGCCCCAGGAACGTAGCAGAATTTTTACTTCTTCATCCACCATGATGAAGTGATTGCCGCCAAAACCGTTGTGCCGCAGCGGCCAAACCGTGTTCTGCCAACCAAGTTTCTTGTTTTGTGCGGCCCAGACCATTAGTTTAACCATATAGACATATTTAACAAATTTTTGGTTGATTCAAACCAATAGTGTTGTAAAGTCAAACATGAATGACCGTTTTAAACACAACTATATTGGTTATGTAATTTAAAAAAAAACATACAGTTGAATGTAATATATTTTAACCGATTTAGTACACTCAATAAAATACGTGTTTGTTTTAAACAAGTATACCAACAAAATCATTTGGTCAAATCAGACACATTGTAACAGTTAACTTAAAGTTTCACATATTTTACGTACCCAATATTTATTCGCAACAACCACATAAATGTCAACTTTATTTATTTAGTTGTTCCTACAAATCCTTTTTCTCAGCGTGCTACTATACTATGAGAGATGTACTACTTAAAGTGTCCTATTAAAACCGACTAAAGGCGTTGTGTGAATCCTTTCGAGCAACACTGTGATTTGAAAACGGAGGAATTGTTTAATAATGTAATTAAATCTTGAAATTTTTAAAGATTATTTTCGTTGACGCCATTGTCGAGGGTTTAGAAGTAAAGCTACGCAAGTCAATTTTCACTAACTTTCAGAAAACCTCAGCCAATGTTAACCAAACCATTCTACAAACCTGAAAATAAGAGTACTTCTAT
>PNEQ01056356.1:11029-22185 GCA_003012365.1 Medauroidea extradentata
TATATATATATATATATATATATATATATATATATATATATATATATATATATATATATATATATATATATATATATATATATATATATATATATATATATATATATATATATATATATATATATATATATATATATATATATATATATATATATATATATATATATATATATATATATATATATACACATACACACACATTTAGTTCCTAGAATCTTTAAATATCTTGCTTTCTGTCAAATTGGATAAGCCAATGAAACCAAACATATGGGTTTTAAAAGTTATAATTTGCCCAATATATGAAAGTCCTATTGACAGAGCATGCTGTTCAAGTTTACAAACGATGAACGCTGATGACACTTTATCATTAATACAGATGAAGTGGCATGTAATGGCCCCTTTGTGAGGCAGAATAAGTCATATGGTAATTAAATCACTTTATTAGGTCATAAAAAATTGAAAATATTATAGCATTGTTTCAAGAAAAGTAAGCATTCAAACGCTCTTATTTTATTTGGACGGAATTAAGTTCATTTTCGTGATCAAAACACTAAGTATTTTAAGACAGTGAATGTAATCATATAACTTGAATTCCCGCGCAAAATGCAAGACGCATAAACAAAATATGAGGACGTTACGTAAAAAATAAATACGTAATATTAAAAATAAAGATAAAGGTTGTCGCTGTATTGTGGGTTGTCTGGTATTTGCATGGAGGATTATATTGTTGGTACAGGATCTGTGGTATTTTGAATTAAGCACCTGAAGTATGGCACTGGATAGCTTAAGCTACAATCACGTGACCTAATTGCTACCTATATCACGTACTAAGTTTTAAAGAGGAATTGTATTTTTACTGTACTACATCAAGTACCAATAATCACACAGCTGAAAACAAGATTGTGAGAATGTTTGCAGGTAACCATCGTTAAGTATAAGATGGTTTAAAACAAACTAGTTGTCCGCCCGCGGCTTTCCCACATGTAATACTTGTAGAAGATCCGGAAATTTTCTAGGCCATTGTACGCAGTATTCTTGAAATAAGAATTAATAATAACATTCAGTCCCGTATGAACAGAGATTGTACCACATTACATATCTAAAGAACTGCATAATGTAACATCATATATTTCCCTCCTCGATAGTCATACTTGGACTTCGGATCATTTGCCAAATGTATTTCAAACTAATTTTTCCCTTGGTATTTAGTGCGGTATATCCAGTGAAGAAACCTTGTGAGCGTTTCAGGTAGGCCTGCACACGATAACGTCATTCTGAAACAAACACAACATAGATATTTCAAATATATAGAAAAAATATCGACAATTGTTAGAAAACCAACTTCATATATTTTCCCGCATATATAGGACAGAATTATTACAATCTTTTAATTATATTTTCGAGATCTTGGATACGTATCCAAATGAAGTGAAAACCACAAAGAATGCGTCATTGCGTTTGAAATCTAAGGGGTCATACACCTTCTTAAGTCTTGCCCACGCCCTCTGAGCGTAACCCACATTCAGAACTATTTGTTTTTAATTCCAGTAATTAGGACTGTGGTTTCATATGTCAGTAAGTCGTTCAGTCAGAAAACACTACCAACGTCTTTCTCAATGTGTATTTTCCATATTGGTATGCATGAAGAATAAATTAGCGAAGTTACGTATTGATATGTATTAAAATTTTATGACGTTAACATGATCACTATTTTCCTAGCGTTAAAAGATCGTTATTAAAAAAAATTTAGTTATATCACAAAATACACATAGTGAGTGTTCTATGCGTTAAATTATCTTAATGTAATCAAATAATGGCTTTGAATCTTAATACTACGTAAGATAATTAGAAAATAAATCCTAAGACTTTGAGAAACAGTGGTATTTAATTACAATGAAAGTAATTTTCACAACATTACGCAAAACAGTTTCGATAAATATTGAAATGTGTATGTTTAACAAACAAAGTTGGTTCCGTACGCAGTTTAAAACAATTAAAAAATTTACTAGTATGCTTTATGCACGAGTACCTATAATTTAAATGTTTAGTAAATCCGCAATAACGCAAAATACGTTTGCTACAATAATAAAAAAACCGTCTCTATTATGAAAGCACGTACTATTCGGAATTTAACACATCACATTATCTGAACATTGGTAAGAGTTTAGATATTAGAATAAACGGGAAATCAATTTATTAATATCATGTAAGTATAGTAATAAAACAAGTATACTGACTTGCAGATTGATTTTAAAACCTAAAGTATTACATTGGCATAAGAAATATGTATAAATAATACACCTAAATAACTTTGTGGCTAATCATACTACTTTCGTTTTAATTTTCTGGTAAACGCCATTTGCAACAATCCAGCAATTAATTTATTAATGTTACAATAAAAACTTAAAACTATGCTTTTATGTTCTTCTATGCGACACGCCTATTCAGAAATATGTTCTGGGACTTTTTGAATTGTTGAAAGCAACTGTGTATGGATAAATGACAAAAATTTTTTGTCATTTAACTTCTTGCCGTATTGTCCAGAAATTAAACTATATAGTCACCTTTGATAGTCCCATAAAAAATACTGCGAAAAAAAATATCCGTGGAAATTCAGTGTTCCGTGCGTAAAAGCGGTGCGGTCCATATCACTTCCCATTTTGTTGCCTTCTGCAGGAAGAAAGAATATAAGTGAATGTTAAAAAAAAAACCTTAACATCATAACTGTTAAACGACTTGAACAGGCGCATCACATAATTGGCCATGGAGGGTCGCGCATAGCCTGTATATTATAACCTATTCTTCGTACATTGGGGTTTGTGCACACCCATCATGTTAGTATAACTCTGGAGTTCTCGGACATTACGGATGATACTCGCTCGCTGAGAAGTCGCCCTACTGCGATGGATATCAAGCGTGGGAACAAAAAAATAAAACAACTGGGGAGTGTTTGTCGTTGCATTCACGGCAGCGCAACTTCGAGGAAATTGCAGCACTCGCCGTTTCTCGCATCTGTGGTGGGACGTTGAGTGGCGCGGAGGGAAGCTGGGTGTTGTTAGGTGGCATGCCTCTGGCTTCATCGCGAACGAAGGTGTATTTTTGTACTTTTTTTTTCCTCTCGCGAGTGTTCGTAGGTTCGTTAGTGAGCTGTTTCCAGGAGGTGTGCTGTCATCGAGCATAACCCTTCGCCTCCTTCCGGATAAATGCACATGCTGCAAAAGGAAAATTTTTACTTCAATTACCATGATTAACTAAAATGTTTACATTGTGCAAGGCTTGGTAAGTCAACCGTGGCAGCCATATTTAGCCAAATTAATTTGTGGAATATCCAAAATAAAATGCTAAGAGAATGTAAGCACGATCATTTACTAACCATACCGTTGTACGTAAACGTAAATTAAGAGTCAGAAATAATATTGTATGTTCTTGATCGGTCTAGAGTGGTCCTATGACTGCACTATAGCTATGCATTACACTACCATGTTAAAACAACGCCCAAAGCCGTACTTCTTGTTTGTCTTATGTAGACTCATAAAAAAGTTACGTTATTTTATATATTTGCAGCCTTCCTATTGCCCAGTGTTCTCAGAAAAACACCATTACACTCTAAAATGTGAGAACAGTAAATTTCACAAAAATGTTTAGGAAAGTAGTTGTGCAGTAAAATTAATTTGCGTTATTTTGAACGAAAACAGTTAATACATTTGTTAGCTCTTAATATTTGTCCAAATTTATAAAAGCGCTTTCAAACTTCTTACTGGGCACAAGAGAGAATAATGTACTAATCTAAGATAGTTGAAGTCCCCTTTCAAACTAAAAAGTCACACTTCAAGTAACCGTAGGTTTACATGTGGGAAGTAACTTTTTGACATACGATTTTATCAACATATGTGTTATTCGTTAGACGGCATCAGAGTGGCGGTAAAAGTTGTTCGGATGGTCTAAGGAAAGGGTCGATGGTTGTGTCGCAGGGGAAATTAAGAGTGAGAGAACAGCTATGAATGGTAAGTAGGTTTACCTCTAACATAAATAATAATTGCTATCCCCTCTGTGAAAACAAGAAAACTGTGTAACGTTGACAGTAACGTAAATCTGTACAAAGAAACTAATTCTGCTCGTTGCAATTAGGCGTTACTACTTTTCCTATTATTAGAATGTTTCTTGAGATAGACCATCTAAAATTTTCGCTGTGAAAATGCTTTCATCGTGGTGTGGAAACGAGTCCTACAAATAATGATTACTACAACTTAATAATTCGTGTTTTTTAACACAGACATCCGTAATATCTTAAATTATATTTTCCTTAATTTAAAATTTTTGCAGTGTCACTTTTTTCGTTATCAGTTACTAAACATTTTTTAGAATTAGATTCTGACAAAGTTATTTTTATTTTGCATCGAATAATCGGTTAGATACAATGATTCCGTTTAAATTTAAGTTAATGCAAGAATTTTTAAAATATTTGAAGATATTATGTTCTTTCTTTACAACAGTACATAACCATAAAATTGTTTTCAATATTTTGTCATAATCTCTTGCTTCTTAAAATACAAAAATTGATTTACGGTATAGTGCTGTTAAGAAAGAAATAATCTTTTTGTAAACAATAATATTTAAATTCGACGTTAATATACTGACTGTGCTACAAATAGTATTACTAACTAAACAAATAATTTTAGTATATTTTTACGTACGATTTTAAAGGTTTACTGCACATTTTATATTTGGACTTAGTGAAGTTAAGTTGTTTTGTTTTAACGTCCACTGTGAAAAAAAAACACATTGGGAAGTAAACCTTGCTATAGTTATGAAAATATTAAAAAAAAAGTCATTAACAACCAATAACAAAAGTGAAAGTAAATAAAGTTATTGATACGTGTCTAACATGTATTATTGACGCGATGAAACATTTCTTTCTAAAGATTTGTCATTAAAAAGTGCAGATACTACACCATTAACAGCAACATATAAAATTCTTCAATAGAAGGTGTGTGTGTGTCCCCTAAAAACTTTTGAACCAGTTGACCGAATTTCTTCAAACTTTGTACACATATAGTTCTTTGTAATCTCACTTGGACTTTTTTATATTTCGTTAACGCCGTGTAAATGTTTTCAAAATGGTGACAATTGAAACATGTTTGATGAAACTTCATATCTAAGGAACTGTACTTTACAATTTCATCAAACTTGGTACACACGTACTACATACAAAGTTGACTTGACTTTTGTGTAGTTCGTTCATCCTGAGTGCATATTTTCAAAATAGCGGCTATTTAGATATATTTAGACTAGTACCACATATCTTAGGAAACGGTTTTCAGAATTTCTCCGAACTTAATACACATGTATTAAATACAATGTTGACTTTACTTTTGTATATTATCTCACAAAGAACTGTAGTAGGTCCCCTTACGTATGCGTGCTCTTGAAGCGCTGTTTTCCCCGTTTTCTAAAAAAAAAACATATATTCGGCACTTAGATCGCTTAGAATTTCCACTCTACAACTGTGCAACAGATTCCAGTTCCCGAAACGTCGTTACACTCTCTGTCTGGAAAACTACTGTGTTTTGTTTCGTCTCATCGTTGTGTCGCATGTTAACTTGCTTTTTTTGATTTTATTATATTTAATATTTTTAATTATTATCTGTTTAAACCTTGTTTTATTTGACCCGATTTTTTTTTAAATTTCATATTAGACGTGTATCCCGTTGATTATGTATGTTTTTCTATTATATGTTTAGTTCTCTTTGGCAGTCATTGATTTCGAAATGGAGTATGACCAAGCAACTGAATCCAGTAATTTTGTATATTTAGTTCATCCTGTGTTCGTATTTTCAAAATGGCGGCCATTTTTATATTTTTAGCACAGTATCACATATCTTAGTAAGCATTTTTCAGAGTTCATCCAAACTTGTTACACGTATCATACATACAAAGCTGACTTGAATATTACGTATTTCGTTCATCCTATGTGCATATTTTCGAAATGGCGGCCATTGAAATATTTTTAGCTTAGTAATTCTTATCTTACTAAACATTTTTCAGAAACTCACCATACTGGTTACGTATATACTACATAGAAGTCTGAGTTGTATATTATGAATTTCGTTCATTCTGTATTAATATTTTTAAATGGCAGCCATTTGAAAAATTTTAGCATAATATCACTTACCTTAGGAAATAATTTTCAGAATATTCCCAAACTTTGTACACATATACTATATACAAAGTTGACTTTGCATCGGTTTATTTCGCTTTGTCTGTGTTCATAGTTTTTTAAATGGTGGCCATTTTTTATATTTTAGGCACATTATTACATATTTAGGATCTATTTTTCAGAATTTCGCCAAAATTAGTACACATGTACTACATATAAAGCTAATTTGACTTTTGTGTATTTTTTCTCATCATCTTGTGTTTATATTTTCAATATGGCGGCAATTTTGATATTTTTATAATAGTTTTCCATAGCTTAGTAAACATTTTTTTTTTTCAGAATGTCACAAAACTTGGTTCATTTATACTTGACTGTAGTGTATTTCGCACTTCCCGTGTTCAAATTTTCGCAATAGTGACAATTTTTTTATATTTTCAGCATAGTCTAACGTATCTTAGGAAATATTTCTCAGAATTTTACCAAACTTGGTACACATATACTGCATACTAAACTGTCTTGACTTTTGTATATATTTATTTCATCCATCTGTAATATATTGAAAACGGCGGCTTTATTTATTTATATTTATTTATAATGGAAAGAAATTCCAGATAAAATTTTACCTAATTTATTAAACTGCTTACTCGCATATTACTTAGCAAGCTGACTTATCTTTAGTAAATGTCGTGTATCATACGTCGAAATCAATAGTAACATTTTATATTGCTAGATTATGTAAACTATTTTAGCTTTCAAGGTTAATTTGCACCTACTTTGAGGAACGTAAGCTTATTAGTTAAGCTATTAACTTCTTGTTATACATGTAAACGAGTTTTTTAAGACAATGCTATTTTGCAGAGCGTCAATTGAAATAATTTTTTTCTTTGTAGCAATAGTATTTTAGTCGTGGAAAGTAAAACAGTACAATGTAGTTATTTCGAGACGTCTACATAAACGTAAGTCAGTAATGCACTTGTAGAAGGCAAGATTCCAACCCCTTATGTTCTGGTCGAGCGCCAAAATGTGAATAACCAATAACAAATAGCTGAAACAAGAGCATACGTAGGAATGTGGTGTCTAGTACGTGGTGACGGAACCAGCGGAATTTCCATAATCGCATAGTTGCACGTGGCAAAAACAGGAAGAAACGAATGTATGTCATCTCATCACGTATTAAGTGGAACCGCAAATGAAGGTGGTCGTTCGCTGCGCGTCGCGAAACAAGTTTTCACACGGTCGGTCTTAACCCGGGAACCCCAGCTTTAATTAATTAACGAGGAGTATCGAGCGAAACTCCCGCTGACTGCTTGCATTCCGCTGTGGATGAGACTGCACGCTGCACTGTGTTCTGATCTTCTAGAACCTTCTTTCATATCATAGAATATTTAAGCTCCCTGCGCTGTATTTTGAATAGTGCTTGTGTACGTATTTGTATAACTTACAGTCAGATGACATTTCTAGCTTTTATACGGGAAGTTGTCAAATTGCCTGTAAATATATCGGGGAAGCAAACCTCAAATCTATAAGAACAAAAAATGTTACATTCACACAGGTACAAAACCACCGTTTCTTCACTACTGTTCGTAATATGTGATGTATACGGTTCGTATCACGGACTGGCTCTTGTTGCTGTGCAATTTCATTACATCAGTCATGTTAATTGTACACTACTCCGCTATGTCACTAACCCATAAACAATAGTGATAACCATGGAAATTTGTAGAAACGTATGAATCGTACGTTATGTATTTAGAACTATAGTGAAGAAATTGTGCGTTTTCGACACCTATGTCCATTAAATATTCCCCCCTCCCCCTTCTAGACATGAGAGATGTTTGCCCAAAATATTGACACAAAGTTTGAGGACACCCTGCAGTGGAATTTTAATCCGGGTTCAACTTCGAGCGAACAGACGAATCTGGATTGAAACGTTGCTATGAATCCAGATTAAAAAGTTTATTTTAAATAATTATAGGCTGCCATAGTATTGACTTATTCTACAGATTAAGCAAGAAAGGTTTGAACATGGTACGCAGTAAGTTCTTACTTTCACTTCTGTTTGTTTATCTCATTCAACAACTCTTGTTAACGGGGCCGCGATAGCCGTGTGGTCAAGCCACTCGCCTCCCAACAAGGTGATTCAGGTTCGATCTCCGGCGGAGTCGGTCCCCGGATTTTCACACGTGGGAATCGTGTCGGACGACGCCGCTGGCCGGCTGGTTTACTCAGGGCTCTCCCGTGTCCCCTGCCACCTTCACTCCAGCGCTTCTTCATCGTAGGGCCTCGTGTAATGTCATCCTTCGGATTGCGGTACCCTAGCCTTCGAGTGTCCACCTCACAAGATATTTAACTCTTGTTACTTATAAAAAAAACCTCCACAAAACTCTCACGCATGGAGCATGGCGCCAGCAAACAAACAACGTACCTTCATTTGAAATTATACTTTCATCATGATCGATCCTGTGATTTCAGCTACAACCAGACCAGGACACACGTAGTGATCATCGGTACATTTATGTTTCTCATTTATGCTTGTGTGGGTTAGGTGTACGGGTAATTTGCGTACTGCTCTACAATTTGTAAATGAAACAATTATAGAAAGAACTGTGCAGTGGTAGTGTATGACTAGATTTAGTTCCTTTGACATACTCCGTTGCGATTTAGATGACTGTCAAAGAAAGCTTAAGAGAATTGATAAAACGTATGCAAGCATAGTTTGCTTTAGTCAACATGATACACATACGACATGTTTTCTGTTTTGTGTCTGACATAATACTGGTTTTGTTCGCCTCATAGTTGTGGCGTATTTTTTATTTTGTGGGTCGTACATTTCAACTGATTGTTCCTTGGCTAAAGCATACCTTGAACTTGGGTTTTCTGCCGTGGTGGTGTTTAGGTTTTTAATTTGAGTTCTGATTTTGGTTTTTCATCTCTTTGTATTTGTTTTATTTCAACCAGAGATGAGAGAAATGTGCAGATGGAGCATTAGCAGCCTATACTGAAGCCAAGCTGACTTTGTTTATTCAGGTTGCAATATGGCGGAGTGCAATCAGCTGTTGCTGTAGATGTATTGAGAAACGAGGTTATGGTTGGCCAACCCACAGCCGCATTATACACGTTGTTACAGAAATAAACCAAAGTTTTCAGTTACCGAAATGGCGGATGGGCTCCTCCCCCTTACGTCTGTAGACCTCGTACCCCTCGCCTTTAGACACACGTTATGCTCCATTTGTGTGTTTCTCTAATCTCTGATTTGAACCGATTCTACTTACGTAATTTTGTGTTGTGTATGTATCCCGTTGACTAAAGCATACTCTGCTTATTTATGTTTTTATATTATCTTTAGTTTTCTTCGACAGTCATCTAAATCGCAGTGGAGTACGTCCAAGAATCTGAATTCAGTTGTAAATGAAATATCATTATTTTTCTAATTCATACTTATGAGAAAAATATTTAGTGGTTACCAGAAATATTTCAGTGTTTCGTGATACAGTATTTTATCATTTTCAATCAGAAAGAAATCACTGGTAACGAGTTATTAATGACTGATTCCGATTCAAAATGCATATAATATTCTTAAAGTGAGTCAGTTACTGTTAACGAACTTCCAGTGGTTTTTCGCTGAATTTGTTATTTAAACGAATCTTTTTATTGGTTAGTATTATAAACTGAACATTTTTATGGTCGTATGTCGTTGTTAGCGAATGTTTCCAAGTTAAAGAAAACCCCATATTAGAACCAATCATACAAAAAACAGTGTGAGCTGTTGTCAACGAGAATGATACAAAAACACAAATCCATAGAAAAAAACGTAAACGTATACAAAAAACATCTAAAAACTAAAATCAAATTGAAAACAACTTATAAAAATACCGGACAGGAATATTGTTGTGGCATCCAGAAACAAAACACAATATAAAATAAAAACCATTAAAAAACATGGGTGCAGAAAAAATTACCACAGAAGTGGACGATGGCAACTGTGACAACACCAATAACAAAAGAGACTTGAATGGACGTGAATACAGTAGAAACAACGAAGAAGACTTACTTTTAAAAATACGTCTTTTCGCCCAAGCTAACATTATAACAACCGATTATATTATTCTTAAACACTGCCATGCAACGACAACCTAAACATCAAAGCATAAAAGTGATTCTTGGCGTGTAATTCAAACGTTTAGCTATGGCGTAGATAATATAAATTTTAGAACTGTATGCCTTACTAGTAGAATGTTACCTCTATAAATATTGTGGGTTATTTTTTAAGTTATGCGACAATGATTGTGTTAAACGTGCATGGAAAACCAAAACCAAAAGACTTCCATTGCTTGGTAATTTAAAAAAAAAAAAAAAAAAAAAAAAAAAAAACTTTGTATTCTTCTTGTTTTTTTACACCGATACTATCTTTTTCATTTAATTGTAAATTCCTTTATGTTTTCCCCTTGCATATTATTAAAATTTTTATAAGTTTAAAACAATTTTTCTGTTGTATATATTATCTATGTCGTACCGAATAAGTTATGCAATGAAAAGCGTCCAACAAAGAATTATTTAAATTAAATTATAACTTCAACATCTAATGAATCAAATGTAATGAAGACGTATAAGAATTTGTTAGCCGACTTCCTGACCTTACCTTAGTTATCTGAACGTGACCTTAGTTACATGAACTGGCCTTAGTTTCCTGGCCTTACCTTAGTTGCCTGACCTTACCTTAGTTACCTGACCCGGTCTTGGTTTCATGAGGTGGCCTTAGTTATCTGACTTTACCTTAGTTACCTGAACTTACCTTAGTAACCTGACCTTACATTATTACCTGACCTTACCTTAGTTACCTGACTTGGCCTCAGTAACTAGACCTTACCTTAGTTACCTGATATTACGTTAGTTACCTGACCCGACCTTAGTTGCCTGACCTTACATTATTACCTGACCTTACCTTAGTTACCTGACTTGGCCTCAGTAACTAGACCTTACCTTAGTTACCTGATATTAC
>PNEQ01056357.1:0-22063 GCA_003012365.1 Medauroidea extradentata
TCTAATTTCAACGTAGCATAGCCTGGCGACACACGAGGTACAGAAGTCGGCAGTTGTTATCTGGGAATATGAGCCACCGTGTCTTATCTTGGTGGTATTGATATCCTTCTTCCTGCTGCCATACTGCTGCGCCGAGAGAGAGATCCATAAACAAAAGAGGGAGAACGCTAACGGCCATGTACTGCATCTGTCCTTTCTTTTTCCTGCCAAGAGGCACAGGTGATGCCATCTAGCAAGAAACTGAACAACTACATGCCTCTAATACCACAGACTAATAAACTACCGGGCATGGCCTTAAAATCACTTAAAATAAGGCCTACATGAATGGAGTAGCCTGGACTGGCAAGCGTGAAGATGCGTCTGGTGCCTTTCATCGGACATCACGGTACCATGATCCCAGGGAAGAAAGCCATAAGTAGCTGGGCCCGCTGCGTCACATACGCCACTTTTATCCGTAATGTATTCAGTTGTTTACTGCTCGACGCTTCCTGCTGATGCAGAAGGCTGATAGCGTGTCGCCTTCGGCTTTTTTTTACGTGCACGTCTCTCGTCTCTCTCTTAGGCCCCCCCTTCCCCCTGATGTTCCTTCTGATATAGAAGGCTGATAACATGTTGGCATTTTTTTTTACGTGCGCTATACTCCGTTAGTGTGAAAAGCAGCTACCAGCTTGTAAAATGATACAGCTATCTTTTGTAACATGAGAAAGTAAACACTTGCATCCTGCCATGCTGTTTTCTTTCTATCTTGTTGTTTTCATCAACTTTAATTTGTAACACACAGTCGCCTATTGGAAAGAAGGGATGGTAGAAAGGGCGGGTGGAATTCTATTTTTAGAGCAACTCTGTGTGCTTGCTTGTGAATAAGATGGGTGAGGTGTCAAGGGGGAAGAACTTGTGCTGTGTCTCAATTCAAGAGTGTATACACTCTCACTAACCACTCTACCTCTGTGTACACTCTCACTAACCACTCTACCTCTCGGCCACTCTGGCTCATTTTATTCGAATTGGGACGTCTACTCTCGCACTATGCACTTATGCACTTGGCATACTGCATTCTATCGGCACTAACCACTCTACCTCTGTGTACACTCTCACTAACCACTCTACCTCTCGGCCACTCTGGCTCATTTTATTCGAATTGGGACGTCTACTCTCGCACTATGCACTTATGCACTTGGCATACTGCATTCTATCGGCAATAATTGTAAGTACAGTATATAAATAAATAATCTACACTGCGAACTACTATATATGTAATGTATGTTATTGTTATTATCTACTATAATATATTTATAAAATACAAGAATGGCGAGTTAAAACAACGAACAATGAGCAAAAATAATTCTTAACAAACACAAATAAAATGGTTTAACCTTAAAGCAATATGGCTGCCACAGAGGGTACGAGAGTGAGCTGCGAGGGGACATCATCACTCACTCTCGTTCACTCTCCTATTGCACACACTCCCTTTGAGTTGGGACAGTAGAAAGTACCCTCTATGACGTCAAGAGTGGACGAGAGAGTACTCTTTCAGCGAGTTGGGACATGGCCTTAACATGGCTGGAGATAGAAGAGGAACCCCTGTGGGAGGAGGGGGGTGTGGGAGCGAAGAGGTTGTAGAGTTACAAAAAACTGATCAAAGTACTACTTTACATGCTTGTGGCAAGCACACTTCACAGGATCTCTCAGTGAGTACCTCTACAATACTCATAAAATTACATTTTTCCAAGGAATTTTTTTTGTGTAATCTTGTGTAGTACTGGGCTCTTTGATTGTAGGTAGTATGTGATCATGAACTATGTTCATTATCGAATGAGAATTTTCTCCACACATAATTTTAATTGTGTACTACATGAAATTGTAAATTTAATTTCCCAATGTAACAATTGTATTACTCTGAATTTTTGACATCAATTTAAATGAATTACTTTAGTTGCAACTGTCTGTTGTAATTTTGATTTAATTATTTTATTTCAACATGCAGGATTAGAGTACGTAAAGTATATTGTTTATATTGTGTAAACTGTGTAATGAATCTGTGTTTCCTGAGGTAAGAAGTTATTACACAAATATTTTATTCATGTAGTTGGCCTTTTAATTTGTTGATTGTGGGAAGCCATAAGTTTGGTAGTACTGTAAATTTCTTACTGTCAAAATGTACTTAAGTGTTGTAACTTTCAGTTCTAATTTTTATTTTACTATAGGCAAACTTAATAAACTTGCAAAAATAGAGCACACAAAATATGTTGTTGGTGTGTTTACTATGCAATCAGTGTTTTCTGAGGCATGTATTTTTCATGCAAATATTACAAGTCGTAGAAGTATTTTGGACATACATAACTGCAGCAAATGGTTTGTCACACAAAACCGGATAATACAGGCAGACAAGCAAAAGGATGCTTTCGGTTGTGTACTTTTCTATTTGTCTGCACGTGTTGTCTGGTTTTCTTTGACTCACAGTTTGCTGCTCATAATATTTATTTGATTTTTAACTTGCCCCATTGCAAGAATGGTTTAGAAACAACACAAATGTTATATTAGTAGTAGCCTACATTAAAACGTGTACTATGTGCAAAGTGCACTGAATTGGGCAAAGAAAAAATTATTTCTTTTATAAAGCATAAAAAATTAGGTTCAAAAAATTTATTAGGCCAGGGAAAATTTTCAATTTGGGTGGAAAAAGTCAGGGAATTACATTCCCAACAGTTTGTAGCCACCTTGCTAACGGAGGCACGAAGCACTATCTATGAATTGGTTCTTGCGCTGTCCACCGCCGCGCTGTGGAAACTGGGTACCTAGATGCTCGTTCACTCGCTAGCCGCCAGGATGAGGATTTAGGCGCGCACTTGTTATGCAACATAGCGGCACTCGCTTGGCCGCGCCTGCACGTGCGTATCTCAAAATCATTCCTGCGGCCAAAGTTTTCAACAAATTTTAATGATTTTTTTTTTCTCAACGGATGGTTTAAGCTTTTCTACTGAGAAATAAGAATATACTGCGGTCGGTGCTAGTATTTTTAAAAGACTTAAATTACAACTAATATTCCATTTTATCAAATTCACTTAGTTATTTAATACATTTTTTTGTTATATTTTGAAGGTTCCTGAAAATCCTTTCATTAAATCGCTGTTTTCGTTATTCCCGAGTTCGTTAAATCGGGGCTCTACTGTATCTGATTTGATAATCTATTTGTATTTTTTTTTGGAATGTTTATACATGTGTTGATTTTAGAACATGATTTAAATACAGTGAAAGTTAAATATAACATAAATTTATTATGGCACGATAAGTTTATGTTATTCCAAATTATCGTTTAAAACAAAATTTTAAAAAATTATATATCTATAGCATTATGTTTATGTATTATTTGACTGTATAATCTACTGCGGAAATTCACAGCCAAAATTATAGAAATGTACATTAAATTCATTACAATAACATTTTGGAGACATATCAGCACTCACAGCCGAACTATTAGGAGTGCGGCTGTGATGCAACGTGACTAGAGGCCTTGATACAGTGTGGCAATGCATTCAGCTGTAGTCGCCGCGCTGAGTCACTTAAGGTCATGCCGCTTCCGGTTGCTTCGGTGCGATGCAGTAGGAGCTTGTGTGTTGCGCTAGTTTTAAAAACTTACAAACTATATTTCACAATTTTAAATGTACATAATTTAATCAAAAAATCACTCCTTAAAAAAAGAATCAATTTATGTTTGCTTTCCTTTTGCGCTGTTTTGCGAGAACTATGTAATCAAAACTTCCTCCATCGCTACGTGTTTTGCATCACTAAGTTTTTTTATTTTTCCTGGTACGCAACCTTTTACAGCTACCGACAGTACTTTTTCCTTATTTTGCAAAATTGTGAACAAAGTACAAGGGGTCAAACCGTAATGCCTACCAATTTCATTTCTACCGATGGACGGATTTTCACACTCTTGAATAATTTTTAATTTAGTAGACACATCAAGAGATTTTCGTTTCTTATCCATGTCTGAAATGGCAGGGAAACTGCTGCGTACAACCACAAAATGATTGCAAAGCACAAAAATATTTAGACTGGCACGAAGCACCGTCCATGCGACTCAAGCGAGACTAGTTATGCTTACTTACGGGCCCAGAGCAGTATGCTGCAAAACAAGTTATGCTCGCAATGGGGTCCTGCGCCGTTGCCAAGTCATAGCATGTTGCGGAACTCTCTTGTTGTGCCCGTCTTGTGAAGAAGTTGAGGAGGTGGAACAGCCCTGCTTCCACTGTACACACTCAGATTGGCTGGCCCTCACCAATGCGTACGCTACTACGCTTTCTACAACTTCCAAATCTGTGTGTTACGCGTTTGCGCTGCTAAAGGGCTCTGCCTGCTGAATGTTTTTGCAATTTTCGAAAATCTTTATCCCGGCCGGTAGGCAACGGCCATTTTCGCCCCCTCCCATGCCACTCTCTTCCCTCCTTTCCACACCTCTTCCCCCACAAGGTCCTGGACACCACTCCCTCTCCCAACAATTCACGGCATTATCTTCGTCTTTCAAGCCGCCCAGGAAAAGTACGACACGCCACGAGGCAAACTATGCCCATTGTGGGGCCCCACCTTGTGCAGCATTGTCAAGTCATCCACATCTTGCATGACGTAGCTTCATTTGATAAACACGTGAAACATTGTGCGGTTGTTTCACATTTTCTTAAGGAAATGATAAATTTTCTCATTGTTTTTGTGGAAAATTATTGCTGTGTAAGCTATCGTTATAGAGAAAATGACTCCGCGCCGTATTTATTATAGCCGAATTTTTTAACCCCACAACATACCGGGAAACTGACTGTGCCAATAAAAGTTATTGTTATAGCGGACTTATCGTTATATGCCGTAATCGTTACAACGAACTTTCACTGTATGCATATTTCTACTATGTTAGTGAACATACATACATTTTGTGTTGTGATGAATCCGTCAAAGTTGTTGTATTGTTTTTTGTATTTGTATCAAATGATGTACCATATATTGTGATTTTTCAATTTGTGTATTCATTGAAATTTGGAATTTTGCAAATTTTTACAAGGTTGCATTGTCAAGTCATGGAGTTATAATATTATTTGGCTTTCATGTGGTGTTCCTGGGAACCTCTCCTTGGTGGCGCATGTTCGGCTAGCGGGCTGGCGGTGTCTCCCTTCTTAGACAGTCGTTGAACGGGAGTCTGGATCTTACATGTGCGGTGGTGACTGTTGAGATGTCCGTCTCATCTGAATGCTGCTCAGCTCTCCTCAGCTCTGTGCGATAATACAAATACCCAGGTTAGACTGACTTGAAGAGAAGAAGAGGATTAGGGGAGGGGGGTGGAGTTGTGATGGGCTGTAGCCTGAGTGAGCTAAGACTGTGAGCAATTGAAATGTTCTAGCCGCCGCAGCGTGCGCTGCTATCCTCGATGCCTTCTCCTCCCACTATTGACGTGTGTGCGTGCACTCCTCCCCTCTGCTCACCTTCCTACGCGGCCTGTGTATTAGCGGGACTCTGGCAGGCTCACACCTCTCCTACTTCGGTTCCAGCCAGAACGATGGTAAGCTTAAACTTAATTGGACTTATCAATTAATTGATTCGGCTCGGGTAGGCCCCTTTCCTCCTTCCGATTTGATCGGTGCTTTCTTTGGCTGACATGTTAACCCATGTAAACTATGTGCACAATATAAGGTTTGCATTTAATAGTCTGTGTGTTCCTGCCTTCGTAGTCTAGCAACTCCAATATTTCGACCCCTCCTTTCCCTTTCTTATTTTGACTCCCCGTTTTGCCTTTAATTCTATTAATATACTATTGAGCTGGAGTACGGTTTGAATACCGTACACATTACAGCATGTATCACTACGCTTCATGTGCCAAGTATACAGTGATAAATGACTATCTGCGCGAGTATGTCAGTGGCCACGAATGTGACACCAAACGTGAATATGTAAATATTTACATACATTGAAAATATATATGAATGTCCGTTATTTTCCTGTATATTTATTTTAACCTTTAAATATCAGCGAAAATGGGAAAATTTGTTAAATTATGTTATGCTTGTAAGTAGAAATAGTCTTGTTACCCACTCATATTATTTGAAGAAAGTGTTTAAAATTTACTATTCGAAATTGCTTGAATACTTTGAAATTTGGGGATCTGGTATTCATTTTTAGAATAGAAATAGTACAGATTTACTATTCGAAAAATATTCGAAATTTTGAATATTAGCATACCCCTACTGCTCTATATTGAAGATAAGCACACATTACATCAGTTATTTACAAATATTTATAAGTAGAACACTACACTATGATTAATTTACTGGATTACAGAATTACGCTTTTCACTGATAACTACTTCCATTTAAGCCACGTGGTTACTTTCTCGGGGGAGCTTCAAGTCAACTTCCGTTTCCGACGGAAATACTGTCTCGCCTCGTGGAGGTCAGCGGAACTTGTGAAGGTGGGTGTGTCCCCATACAAACCGCGGCCGCTAGGGGATCGGACTTGCCGCCTTGCCATTAACACTCCGGTAAGGGCACAGGGTTTGATTAGGAGGGTTTAGGTGGCAGGCTACCTCCACAACCCTAGGTGTAGGTAGAGTGCCTAATGAGCTCGGTGGGAGCCGAGCCCTAGGAAACACTGATTTATGGCTGGGGAGAGGCGCCTTATATGCTCGTTCAAGGAGGTGGAAGTCCCGCTGGTTCAAAAATGGCTGCTTGAGCTTTATGCTCCTACAGATATACCAACCTTAACCAGGGTGTCCACCCACCGGGAAAACAGGGAATAGTCAGGGAATTTCGCCAGTCAGTGAAAAGTTAGGAAACTGTTACTTCTGTCAAGGAAAAATTTGTACTCGTAGGTATTCTATATTTCGCATGAAGACATATTTGTCTGTGTATGAACAGTGTGGATGATAGTATTAATACAACTTTAGGTAATTATTTAATAGATAAATGAAAAGTTACGTTTTACATAAATAGTAACTAAATACTATTTTCCGCAAATATACAATCGATACTGTGCAACAGAATATATATTGATGGGTCGAATTGCATGGTCAAACTCTAACGTGGAACTGGACAGTCGACAAAGAAAGCAGCAAAATGGTGACTATACTCAACAACATTACGTGCACGCTTTGTATTTTATAAACTGTGTATAATGTTGGTGTTGTATTTGCGTCCACAAACACATTACTAGGAAAAAGTATGTACCCATTTGGTGAGTTATTATTTTCATTTAACATATTTTGTAGCATATAGGAGTAGTTACTCATGTATTGTGAATTGCAAGCTTGGACTTCATTTTAGAAAAGTTTTATTGTTTCGTTAGCGTATTTTTGCCGCCAAAGTTTAAAATAATTTTTTTTTCATTTGTTATGTAAGGCCTGTTAAACTTAACAAGTTTGTCATACAATATGCGAAAAATTCTCAATAGCGTGGAAGACTAAGGAAGTTAGTTGGAAAAAAAAGGGTTTTCATGTCCCGTGTTGAAACATTGGTACCTACAGATGCCACACGGTAACTTCGTATTTTATAGAAGCCTTATTCTAGCTTGTTTTAATTTTCAGGAAAACTATTTATCCTTCGGCCTAACAACAATAATACTGGTAAGGACCTACGTGAGAAATTATTTGTGTCAACCACTGACAATGCAATTAGCAATGTTACTTTTCAGAATCTGTAAAAATAGTAACTTCACGAGTGCGATAAAATATGAACTTTGTGTGCGGCGCTTATAGCCTATTCTTTAAATAACCATGTAATACATAGCTAATTTTTCGTTTATATGTTTTTGCAAAGGGAAAATTTAGAGAGATTAAAATTTTTCATGAAATTGTATTGCAAAATTGGCTATCCTGTTAATTTAAAAAGTTCGAAATTTTTCACTACTGTTTGAACTATTCTTTTATGATTAATACTAGTCCTGTCGCAAAGATAAAAGGTTTAGTAGCGAAACAAATCAGCCAATTTACTTTTACATTCAGATGTCAGTATACCTATGATTGTATTAGCATGAAAATGTACTAGATGGAGCACAATAGTATATCAGGGGTTTTTCTTTAAAGAAATATCACTTTCTAAATTGAAGAAGTGTTCCTTCTATTTAAGAATAGATGCTGGATGAGAAATATTCTTTGTGGTTGCAACCTATGCCAAAAGACTCATAGAGAGCGTTTTGTACAGTGTGCAGAACCAGTTTTGCAGTAAGCAATGTGGGGCAGCGGGAAGTTACAAGCCACGTGGACGGAAGGAAACATCAGGTTGCTGTAAATTTAGTGTTGCAGTCATCAAAGGTCAGTTCTGGAACTATTTTAGTAGAACAGTCTCCAACACAAACATCACAACCCTCGAGTTCGTCAGTACGTAATATTTCCAGTGACATCCCTAAGGAGGCTACTTGTTCAGCTACAGGAATGTAAAAATGTGTGTGTTGATTCGTGCAAAGAAATAAATGCTTTTATTTTCAAAGAAAATGTGGTAAAGACAGAAGTTCTGTGGTGCATGCACAGTGTAATGCAACATTTTTCTTTGCGGTCAAGTGAGGAAAGAGTATCACTGTTTCCTCTTTTATTCCCAGACTCTAAAATAGCTTCCAAGATGCAGTTGCATAAAACAAAAATTTCTTACGTAATTTTACATGGTATAGCTCCGTTATTTCAAAGACAAACTTCTGGACGAGTGCAAGGGATGTTCACCTTTTTGTGTGGGTTTCGACGAATCTTTAAATATAATGTCTCAAATGAATCAGATGGACATTTGAATTCATTGTTGGAATTGATCTACTTAATGGTTTTTATAGGCATTGAAAAGTCTTGATCTAAAAAAAAAATGCTTCAAGTTTCTATGGATGGGCCCAATGTTAACAAAAAGTTATTAACAGATTTAAAAACCTACCTTAACAATGACCCAGATTTTCCCATATTGCTGTCTATAGGAACATGTGGTTGGGGCATTGTAGAATTTCTCGGAGCTCTTAATTTTTGTCTCAACTTGTACCAGCTCGCAGAGCTGATTATTACAGTATTTCTATTCAGGCTGACATATGTTCCCAATTAAATATTGTGCCATCCGTTGGGTTGAAAATTTTAGTGTAGCTGCTCGAGCCTTGCATATTCTTCCATATGTTGAAAAGTATGTTGATGGTGTGAAGAAAGACAAAAAAACTCCATCATGCAATAGTTTTAAACTTGTGTCAAAATGTACCGTATTTGCCGGCATACAAGACAACAATTTTTACATATTTTTGGCCCTCGAAAATTGCTACTCGTCTTATATAAGGGAGCAAAAATTTTTGGTTGCCAAAAATAGTTTGAAAGCTAAGCTGTAAGCTGTGGAGTTGTATGATGTTTCAAGGAATTGTGTTTTTCGTCACAAATGAAAACGAGTGCCCCGTTTATTTTAATAAAATTTACGGTACGAAATTTTGATGAGCGTCATTCATAGTAAAGGACACTTCCTCGCAGCGAAGCGGCGATCGATGCAAGCGCATGCCGAGATACTTTGTCTCGCCAGCCTACAACTCTCGGGCGGAGAAAACTAGGATCTAGGTCCGCATGCTTTCATCCTTTGTCTCGCAAGCACAAGACTCTCGGGCGGAAAAAACGAGGATCTAGGTACCGTACCACACATTCATGTGTCTGTCTAGCGCTAGGCTGGCGGACAACAGCAGCGCACAGGAATGCGATGACCTTGCAAGCAGCTGTTGCCGGGCGTTGCCATGTTGTACGCGGCGTGCCTAAGTCCGGCGTTGCCAAGTCGCGCACACCTGCCGGCAAATGGAGACACTGCCGGCCGCCGCCGTGCATTTCCTTGGCCCTTGGGCGTGCGGAGAGTAGTAGTAGTCAATGTTGTTCATTTATGTGTCTACTATAATGTTTAAATGACGGTAATAAATGTATTGAAATATGTAAACTAAATTTTTAGTGTTTCTGGTAAAGGAAAAAAATTTTTTTCTGACGGGAATTTCAAAATTAGTAATTTACCTTTTTTCAAGATTTTGTACCTTCAAAACCATGACTCGTCTTATATGCGGGGTCGTCCTGTATGCCAACAAATGCGGTATTCAGGATAAGCTACTGAAAGCAAAGCTTTGTTTTTTCCAGTCACTTGCTGTTGATTTAGAACATTTCTTGAAAAAATTTTAATCACATTCTCCTCGTGCACCTCTCTTGTATGAAGCAGTGTTAAATACAATGAAGATAGTTTTATCAAAGTTTGTGAAGTTGGAAGTTACTGAAAGGGCCAAATACATAACTTCAGTGGAATTTGAAAAAAAAAAAAAAAACTGATTTTTGCAATAAACATTGATCTAGAATATTCTACCACTGCAGCTCTTCGTAGTATACATGGAGTAAACGATAAGGAAGTGTTGGAAATTCGTTTAAGCTGCCAGAATGCCATGGTTGCATTTTGTAAAACAGTTGAAAGATCACCTATTATATTCCAGCTTATGAAAGGAATTTCACGTTTTCACCCTGAAGTAGCCCAAGTACCTGCCATTAGAGATAAGTGTTTGACTCTTGCTTTGAATTGATATGTTTCAAACAATTGGATGTTGGGTATTGAAGCTGACAAAATACAACAAACATTCAGGGAAATATGTTCAAGCAACGCATTTATTGATGTTGCCAAGAATTTTTCACAGCACAATGATAAGCTAGACAGTTTCTGGATGTGTAACCTTATACCTACAAAATCTGGCATGTCTGAAGGACTGACATCATTTTTAAAGAAGGTGTTCATTATGTTTCATGGAAATGCTCCATTGGAATGATGATTTTCTTTAAACAAGGAAATCCTCGTAGAAAATCTTGAAGATTCGCTTATCGCACAGACACTTGTATATGACTCCGTTATAGCTCACGGAGGCATACAAAACATTTCATTTTGCAAGAAATGCACAAGGGGTGTATGTTGAAGCACTGAAAAATGTTGTGAAAGTCAGGAAGCTGAAGAGGTAGCTCAGTGTGTAAAGAAAAAGTGAAAACTGAAGTTAAAGGAGCTTGCCGAGAAGAAGAAGAAGTTGCTGGAGGAAGCACAGCATGCTGTTGCTGCTGTTAAGGAAGAAATGCTTTCTCTTAAAAAAAAATGTATTTTGGAACAGTGAATGTGTGTGTGACTGTGTACAGGTGTTTGAAATACTGTGTATTGTTTTTATTTAGTTTGTGTATAAAGAAGATTGAAAGGTTCATTACTTAACGTTACATCTAAAGAAGTGGATCATAAAGTTTAACTGTGTCAGGTATCTCATTACAGACATTCTTCAGCCAGTTATGTAGTCTATTCATAGTAATATGAAACCAATAATGTTGGTGCAATATTCATTATTTGACATTTGGCTTACATATAATTTTATATTCCTGTATGAATAGCATTTGAAAAATTTTTTGGTTTACTTGGGGCTGTGTAACATGATTGTTTCTTAAGAGGATACACAGTCCTTGCATTGTTTGATATAGGCCTATATATTTTCTTCTTCTATCTTAACTATTAGATACTGATTCATGTAATTTTAACATAGTAAAGACAAATGCCTTTCCTAAATAAATTGAAAATATCTTGTAAGATGCTCTGTTTGCTCATCTGAAATTATAGTAGGTGTAGTTTATACATGTAAAATTGGCTGCTAGGAACCCTTACAGTACATACAAAGAAAGCTGTCATCCACACTCGTTGGTTTCTGGCACACTCCATACAAATAAAATATGTGATTTTGGTATTTATAACTTAAGGTCAGGGATAATTGTAAGAAACTGTCTGGAAAACAGGGAAAAGTCAGGGATTTTCAAAATGGGATTTGGGTGGACACCCTGTTATCACAACAAATATTTCCACCACATAAACAAAATACAGTGAACCCTCGATAACTCGGACTAAAAGGGGGAAGAAGCTGTCCGAGTTACGGTTTGTCCGTGTTATCGAAGGGCGTCCGGGGAGGAGAGGTAATCAGTCATTAATCACAAGAAATGTGAGGAAATTAGTACGCTATCATTTCTACAAGCAAAAGAGGCTGCAATAAATACTGTTTTGTGCGTAACTATCATATCAAGTTATGGGAGGGCCGCCATGCAGTGGGAAAATTAATGCTAATGTGGAGAACTATAAAAGAATGTTAAACAATGTGGGCAGTCAGATCTTTATTTATATTTATTCTACTTCTGGCTGATCCTTTTTTTATCTCTGTGCTAGAAGCTGGCACCAAAGGCACCCTTCTATCACATAAAAGTTCTCATCTGGCTGGCGACAGTGTATGTGCGTCCACGTGTGAGAGAGATAAGAAATGATTGTTGGAGATAAGCTAGGGAGGTTGCGAGCAGAAGTAGTCAAGGTCAACCGGTACAGTCTCATCACAACAGCAATACAAACACCGCACGTGACCACACGCATCTCACACAAGATGTTTACATTGAAAAATACCTTACGTCCGTATGTCACAGCGTAGGGGCAGCAGCCAGCTGCTAGCCTGATAGCCTCCTACAAAGTTACAAAGGTAAAAAAAAATTTCCTCGTATACACGAATAAAAACGGTACTGTAATTAACAATCCTTCTGGGTCACTGTACAGACATATGTGAACACATTTTAACACTACGAAACACGTAATTTACAGTCTTATTCTTACACAAATTGTCATATTATAAAGCAATAAAATTTTAGTCATGTTCTACAGAGTTACCGTATTTACTCGCATTATCACAGCATATTTTTGACCAAATTTTAGGCCAAAAAAATGGGGTGCAGCTATTATAAGGGGTTTTCAAAAAAAAATACCTTCTAAATTTTTTTGGTGTAGTACATAACAAATATACATTTTTTTTTCTATATTTACTCATTCATAGCGTGACCATTTCTCCAAAAATAAAAAAATAAAAATTTTTGTAGTAAACATGGAAAAATTAAGACTCTATAAAATCTTGTTAATCCATCATGTGCATAACTCTTTGAAAATCATTTAAAATTATCCTGCATTAGACGTTTACATTTTACGGTCCATTACATGTACGCTATTATTTCCCGTGAAGTAGTTTATAAACAAATCCGATTCATGCTTAAAACGTTACAACCCTCCAGACGCTGTTACGTTATCAACAGAGCATCATCAACCAGTGAGCGTTACTCATCGTGTCACAGCGCTTCAACCAGCGAGCGTGACTAATCGTGTCTGGTACCTTGATGTTTGGTTCTGCAGCCACGTCTTATAGGCACGAAAAACGGAGGATCTAGTCATGCGTGCCAGCGCGCCGCGCTTCCGATTGGCGAACGTTTGCAACGGTCACGTTTTGCAGATCACATTTTTGTCATTCTGGCTAAGATGTTTTCTCGCCGAAATCCATAGCATGCCTGGTCCCTTTGTAAACATTTTAACAGAGTTTTACTGTATTGTGTCCCCTGTTGAAAAATTTGGGGTGCTGCCATTATGCGAGTAAATACGGTAATCGTTAGGAAAAACAACCGAAAGCAAAGCACAAAAATGTTAAAAACAGTGCATTTAAGACTATGAATTGCAATATATTGGATAATTGTCTAAATTACTGTTTTGCTTAGTTAAATGTGCTTTGTTTTCAGCTGTGTCTTGTAGCTCTACACCTCTCACAACAACCACTCCTGATCTCTACTGAATGTACCATCTGTTTACCGTCTGCTCCAGATTTGTATCATTCAATTATTTCAAATGTTTCTACGAGAAATGGTTTTTCCCAGGGTCACTTCATTAGAATATCTAATGAGGCCCGGAGCAACGTAAATCTCAGCCTCTCCCCATTTTTTTTTTAATTTTTTTTTTTTTTTTTTTTTTTTTAATGATACTGTGCGCTTGTAGGCATTCACACTTCTGACATGGTTGCGCTGTAATAGCTCTTACCTCGGCAATGGACATCAATGATGTTTTTATTAGCACTTACTTTTAAATACATTTCACAGCAGCCATCAAGGTTTATTAGGAACTTTATAAAGGCCCATTCATCTTAAATAATAACTATTATTTAACTAATAGTAAAAAATAACTTAACTATAGTATAATAATAAAAAATAACATATTTTTTAACCAAACACGAGAATGTGAGGCCCGGGGAAAATTTCCCTTTTTGCCCCACATCCTTTTTTTTTATCACATCAAATTGACTAAGTCACAATTTTTTCTATGTCACGCCAGCCTGCATAGCGTAGTCAGGCGTCTGTGTACTGTGCGAGAGACCTTGGGTTTGAATCCCGGCTCGGGCATGGATGTTGTGTTGTTCTTTCACCACCCACATCGGCTCTTGAAAACATCGTTGTTAAAGAGTCGTAAAAACCCTCTTTTTCTACATCTTAATGTGAAGCAATGGTTTTTAATATTTCTTTTTATTGTCCGGAACAATTTGTTTTGCAGCCTTGAATTCATTGCACATACCAGAACAAAATATTTTTTTATTTATGTGTCATTGTAACCCGTAGTTACCGTCATTTCACAAACACCACACTGAAATGTTTGTTTACGACACACGTGTGTGCCTGGCTCGCTGGGCGAAGAGGAAGGAAAGATAAAGAAGTGAGAGTTTGGCCTGCCGCGTTGCATCTTTACTCGCGCGTCGCGCGCCTCGCTATTCTCCGTTCACTCTAAGTTGAGTTCTGAAGTAAACAAATAAAGTAATATCATTGCACTTCGCTAGCTTCTAATTGGCTCAATTTGTGCGTCGCGCCGACGTACTATTTCCAACCGACAAAAGTGTGTACAGTCGGCATCATAGGAAACAACAACGCCGTATATATTAAAACAATATTGCGTGAAAATTTTGTACATGTTATCGACATAGTGTATAGTAACTGGCCTCACCAGACCATACTCTTCGCTTTGCGTAGGAGTATGCTCCTGGGTTAATTTTTTTTTTAATTGTAATTGACAATAATAGAACTTAATTTGATTGTTTTCGGAGATTTGAGACCGCAGAAGGCATGTCAGTGTACAACATACAGCTACCAAAGTGTTAAGACCACCTTTCAGACACATATTGAGGTGTAGGCCTGGGATTTGGGGCAACTAGGATGGGCCTAGTTGTGGCCCATGGTAAAGAGACACTGCCCGGCTCTGCACTCCAAGGAGCCTGGTGATTGTCCTCCCATATTTTGTGTGTGTTTGTGCTTCGAGTGTTTTATGTATCGGAAATATCACATCAGTTTTTTTTTCTCTTCAACATAACATTTAGATAAAGTAATAATCTCTACAAAAGTGGTGAACTGTACCTAATAGAACACCAGGAAACAAGAAGAGCAAACCGTGTAATCACGAAAGAGAACAAACATGTGTAAAAATATTGTAATCTTGGTTTCTTTAAGCGTGGCAGTCGGGTAATTTATAAATACGTATATCATTTTAATTTATGTAAATTTTTCTAAGGAAGTATTTCAAATGAATAACCTATTAGCTAAAACGGAATACTGTGAGGGAAGCTCACTATTATATTGAGATGTTTTTTTTTTTTTGTAATTTAATAAGTCAGTTTGAATCATAATAATCAGAGGTCAGTTATTTTAACGGTAAAATAAAATCAATGTAGCGGAATCATGTGGGGTATCAATTTAAAGATAATCAAAAACGCCAACCTTTTTCTCTCTTGCGTTTTTTTGATTAGAGTGCGGGCAAAGTTTTTATTCGAGTTTTCAGTTTAGTAGCTTTATCAGCCTAGTTTGGATGCCTGGGGGAGCGACTGGCTGGCGCCAGCCGAGAGCTGAACAAAGGTTTAGGAATGCGGGTGCTGTGCTGACGCATTTCCACGAAAACAACTGGCCTCTGTCAGTTGTATCACTCCGCCGAGCACAGCAATTTTGTTTATTTAATATTTAATTCCTGGCATGAAGTTTCATAAATATAAGCACACTGTGCAGTTTTGCTTGTCAGTTCTCTTTTGTATATTTTATAAGGTATGTTTTGGTCCGAATTAACCATGGTCATTTAAGAGTTCCTAGCAGACAGTAGAGGAGGGGGATTCCGCTCGCAATCTTGGTGGCTTGTGGCGTCCTTTTCCTCGCCCCAGTTGTTGAGTGTCTCTTGTGCTAAGCGGACGTGTTTTAGGGGGCTGAAAGAGTGATGCGAAAGTATGGTGGTTGTTGGACTTGGCGTCCGAGGCGAAGCTGCCTCCGCGTCGGTAATTGAGTAATCGCAATGACTTAAGCTTTTTATTATTTTTTTTTCTTGTGGAGTCCCGTGTACCGTAGCAACGGCAGACACGATGAAGAGGAGGCGAGTTGCTGTTATTGCATAGTTTTACGAGACCGTAACTTCGGTTTGCCGCAGCACCACTATCATTTCGTCTCATGTTCCTGTGAGATGGCTTTTCGCGCAACAATGTAAATCTCAAACATGTTGGGAACTCTTTAAGATGCCGGCCTGCCAAAACGGTAGCGTTTTTCCGATGCACAATGCTCTGGATGCATCCAGATTGTTGTTTCTTTGTCGATCTACTGACTTACATGTGCGCTGTGTTGCTATCTACCGTGTGCAAAAAAAGGCTTAATAAAATCATGTTTCTGTTCCGTAGCACGCATCTCTTCATTCATTCAGGCTTCGAACCCACTATTTTCCCTGAGAAATTAGAGTGTGTTTCATACCGACTGGTGTTCAGTCGTGAGCTACGTGGAGCTGTGTGTGTGTCCCGATCACATTCGGTAGTTCACCGCGAGGTGGGGCCGAGTGGGGCATCATATATTTTTGCGCCACAAATGTGATGGGCAGTGCGTCCCACCACAATAGGGAAACAAAAGTTACACAAAAACTTGACATAAATATTGACATCATGTGTAATTACTGTATATTTCAAAATTTAATAGTAATTGTCAAGTCATGACTAACGATTGTATTCAAATATTCCGGTATTAACGTAACAAAAATTTGGTACTACAAACATGCAGAAAAAAAGTTGTCAACAAGATGAGTAATTAAACTTACTGTAAAGTCCTCCTGGATTATTTTGTACTTCGTTTTGGAAAAATTACATTTTATAAATCACCAAACAATCTGTGGATAATTCAAGACACATATTGTTTTTTTTTATACATAAAAGATTGCTATGCGAGATTTTTATTCTTGCCTTATAAACATCACCACAGTTTGTTCAGTAATGAAGACATATATCCACGTTTCGAAAACCATGCAAGACATTTTCACTGTTCACGTCCAGCATCACATAACCTAATCTGCAAGCGACGTAAATATAAACCAACGCGATGTGACGGGGCTCCGTCGTCGCGTTGTTATCTATATATATATATATATATATATATATAGATGTTGGAAGTTACGATGTCCCTGTTCGTGGCAACAGAATGTGGTGGTGCTGCTTCGCTCTGTCGTGTTGTATGTGTCGTCTGTAGGGTTATATACGTTTGTGTGTCGTTCCTTGGCACACTGCGACACGTGCAACGGGTTTATGTGCTTTGGGTTATTGTTGTTACTGCAAGATGTAGCTTGCAAGATGACGATACCAAAAGAAACACAAGGAAACACACCTATTTGTTTTACGACTATTTATTTGCAGCTGCGATTGTGATCCAATATAAATAGGTGTCCATTGTCATTAACCAAAATAACAAGATTAAACGGTGACGTGAGATAGTTCACCCAAAACAACTACTCCCGAGTGTCTGCCCAAGACAATAGAGACGCACTGTATTGCAGTTTACAAACTTAGTACTCGTAATCTGCTTCACTCATGAAGATGGCTATACTATTCTATATGGTGCTATACCTTGGCACACCTGGAGCTACTGAGAACAAAAGAGAAAGTAAAACATATTCAACAAGATGAAGTTTAACCAGAGCGATTTCGCCCCTGAGGCTTCACTTCCCCACACAAGCGCTCCCGTACACGTCCTCCCTGGCCCGCCATGACACTTCGAATGACCAAAACATTCAGCCGACCATCATTCCGCGACCGTCCACGAGCTCCGATGCACGACGACTACTGACCGATTACAAACTCAAACAGAAAAAAACTTAGCCGGCCATCTCCCAGCAACCGGTCACGAGCTCCGATGAACCACAACTAACTTTCCTAGGCGGACACCCGGACTTACTTGGCCGAGCTGCGGAGGGATGCATCAGGATCCAACTTGCCTAAAAGCTGGTCGACTGACATTTATAACCTAAACATTGTATGTAACATAGATACTGATAAATTTACAAAGCATTTTATTCCGTAATACCAGCTAAATATTCATTAGTTTATTAATTGGGGATGTGCAGCATCATCAATCTGCTGCGGATCACCACCTTCACGGAGTTTTGCGCCCGACACTACCACCCACGTCGATCGAGAAACGCCCGGCAGAGCTCATTGCATTCCAGCACGTCCCTGTACGTGCCTCCAGGCGAGTGAACTCTGACCTGCCTGCCAGATAAATCCATCCAAAGCACAGGCTAGCTCAGAGCTTATTTGAAATTTTAAAAGCCAGCACTTCTCTGTACGTGCTTCCAAGCAAGAGAACTACGACTAGCCTGCCACATAAATCCCATTCCAGGTGGAAGCATGCTAAGAGGCTACTTGAAATTAAATTAGCTTTAAAATGAGTCCAAACACGATCTAAATCCAAAACAATTGACACGTCAAATTAAATACTTTTCTCCTGCTTTAACAGTTAAAGTTTAAATTTTGAACAGACTTTTACTGTTAATTTCTCTATTAGCATCCCCAATTAATAGGTTGGATCCCGCCGTATACATCCTTATCGCTGGTTAAGTTGGCCTACTTAATTTGTTATAAACAGGGAAAAAAACATATTAAGACAAAAAAATTGAAATTACTGTATGATAAGAGGCCAAGTAATTGCTGCGTGCCAGTGCACGTCACAGCGAGGACGGAACAAAATAGAACAAGGAACTTTGGTTTGGACCACGCGGCCGTGGATCGGACGGACTGGAACGGAAAATGGACGAACGAAAGAAAACGTTCGCAATAACCACAACATCAACGGGTTAACGTCCAAAAATACTTTGAAAAAATAAATCTGATTGTGATATTTTTGACTTATTTTTACTGTGGTAATTATTACTGAACTAAATTTTTGGTATCTTCAGAGTATCGTACGTCTCTAAATACTGGCAAGTGTACCAAGAAACTCGTACGTTTAACAGTGCGTCAGTCGTTAAATAACTCTTGAACTGACTGTACGGACGTGTCGTCCGCTAACCATAATTATAGTAATAAACATATAGCGTCGTAGATTGTGTTTGTAACGTCTGTATATTTTAGATATTTGTTAATAAAAAACTCACATTAAGTGATGGAGTGGTAAATTTATATGTACACAACAGATAACAAAGATCTATTTCTTATGCAAGATCACAGTGCACGGCGGTCGGGAGCCAATGAACATGTTTGTTTATAATTTGCTTTATTTGTCCTAAAACTCAACTAAGAGTGAACAGAGAATAGCAACATTTTACCACACGGAACTTGTCAGATAATTACTGTGGGATTATTAAGAGCTAAGTAGCGATGGACAGCTACGTTATAAAGTTTAATACTGTTCTAAAATAAAATGTGATGAATTTAAATTCAGTAGAAACGATTTTTGTATGACTTTTAACCAAGAAATAATTAATTAAAATTATTAAAAAATTTTTTTAAATTCTGTCTGAGTTATCCGAAGTCCAGGACATCGAGGTCCAAGTTATCGAGGGTTCACTGTACTCTTATTAACAATAATTACTAGTTGCTGTGAAACTAACGCGTCGTGGAACAGGTCACGACAGCACAAAACAACCAAGAACCCAGGTAGCCTGTTGACTTGATCGAGCAAGACGTTACACCGGATACAATAGGGGAGGTTTCCGAACCTACTGATATCGCAATGGAGTGGGAATAGAGCATGACACAGGCAGACTCAGCCAACCCAGAGGAACTACTAACGGGGCCAACACAGCTGCGAGTCAATCGAGAATAATGAACGACCTCACGACGGCGACCACGTGAACCCTCACCCATCACCCAAGCATCGGACGGTGTTTCAACTTCCTGTGTACATGTGACGTTTTTGTATTGAGCTGATGGGTGCATTCCTGAAAGTCTGCCATCATAAAAACAAAAGACAGTGGCATCAGCATGGCGTCGGGAGTAAGATGTATTTACTAAACCAGCAACAATTTTATGGTCCTCCGGCCCGGATTTTCCTGGAAGTAAGAGTTGACATGCGTGGCATGTAACGCCCTAAGTGGAGAGAACACTGACTGCGATAAAATACGCCTTGTTACGGTTCGTAAATGTGTGTTGGTACCGAAAAGTTGTACAGCAGTTCACGCCCCAGTTTATGGGTATTGTCAATCGGGAAACGCGACCGTTGTATGTATTTTGCGCGTGTTACCACGGGAACTGGTGGAAACCCGAAATCGCAAACGTGTCGCAACTTGCTGAATACTTAATAAAGTGTATCAAAGAGCCTAAAAACTGCGTCCCGGCCTGTAAACAAACAAGATGGCTGCAGCTACGCTGGAATTGCAATACGTAATTTTCAACTTCCATTTGGCGCAAGCAGATGAAGCACGGGAATTATTTGAAGCCTCCAGTGAAGATAAATCAAAGTTAGAAGAATTTGAACTACTTTTTGAAGAGGTAATGGGTAAACAGAACGAAGTAATGGCCAACTTCTTTGCAATGTGCGCCAAGCCACCTGAAAAGGGAACTGTTGACATCGAGGAAGTAAAAAAACAGGCCGCGTCCTACAAAGTGGTGTTTCGCGAATTACGCAAGTTTTACAATAGAAATAAGGTGAAAAAGGCAGAGGAGGCTGCGAAAAACATGAGTGAAAATGCAGCATCAAGCAAATCTGTCATTAATCAACTTCCAGTGTTGCCAACATTACAGTTGCCCACTTTTAGCGGGAATAGAGTGGACTGGACTGGGTTCGCCGAGTTATTTCATTCCATGGTTGGTGAGGCCCCACAGTTAACCAACGTGCAAAAAATACACTATATACTAGGGTGCCTTAAGGGTGAAGCTCGGGAGCTGGTAAGTAATATACCAGTCAGAGACAAGAACTATAGTGTGATGTGGGGAATTTTGGACAGTAAATTTAAGAACCTGCGAATCACTGCCACAGTTCATGTGCAAAGGATTTTGCATCTATCAGCTGTGGACAGTTGTAAGGAAGGGGCACTTACAAAGTTCATAGCACGGGTGCAAGAAAACTTGAATGTCTTGAAAGCATACAAATTCCCAGTGGATGACTGGGATTTTCTGCTCCTTAACATCTTATTGGAAAAGCCAGATTCACGCATTAGGCAAGCTTTTGAGTTGGCAAATGGGAATGACATACCAACATACACGCAGCTTATTAAATTTCTTGAACGGAAGGCTGTGGCAGAAGAACACGTGCAAATGATAGTTGCAAAAGGACAAGTGGGAGTCAAACCCAAAAGACCATAAACAAGGTATCCTTCAGCTCTCATAGATTTCGGCCATCTAATGCCACTAACATCTTTCAGCGTCCAGCTAGCCCACCTAAGACTGCACTTGTTTCAGTTCAAGATATGAATGACAAACAGAAATGTATAGCATGTGAAAAGCATCATGCCTTGTTCAGATGCCAGACTTTTCTTTTGCAGTCACCAGAAGACAGACGAAAGTGTGTGAAGGATAACAAATTGTGCTTCAACTGTCTCAAAGCGCGCCATGTTGCAGCAAGTTGTTGGTCGAGATACCGATGTCATCAGTGCCAGGAAGATAGCGTTGAGATCAGTGATACTAGTGTAAATTCAGACCCTACTGATGACACTAGCATAAAGAGCAATGCTGCAACGATGTGTGCAGCAAGGAATGAAGGTGCTCAATCAACTACAGTTCTGTTTAAAACTGTGTACTGGCCTTTCCGCCCAGTCCTCATACATAACTAGCTGTGAATGCATAAACATTGACTCTGCCTTCTCTCCGAAGATTGGTGAATTTGAATCTGTGAGCCGCCGTGTGTTGTCCTAATGAACTCGAGACGTTTTCCCCCCCCCTCTCCGTTCCCGACGTCAAGAATGTGCTTCGGTTACGCTCGGCCGTGGTCGGCCGCCTTCGTGCCTCCTCCCCTCCTTTCCCCTCCTCCCGGCCGTCTGCC
>PNEQ01056358.1:9803-22166 GCA_003012365.1 Medauroidea extradentata
TTTTTTGTAACGGGTTTTAAATGCTACAGGCCATAGACAGTAACGCGTAGTTTTGATATGATTTTTTTCATTTCTTTATGTTAACTGGTTTTCAAGTTTTGTATGAAGTAAAAATACGCAAATTTTGACTTTGAAGTGCCATTACGGGAAAACTAGATGAGCTAATTTTTTTCCGTAAGAGGTATATGTACTCTCAAGTAATGTGTACAAAACTAACACTATTTCATACAAATATAAAATTATGTTTTTTCCCCACTTGAACAATTTTAAGGGCGCGGTCTACCGCAATTTCCTTCACCATTTGTTTTTTTTTATATAATTTTTTGTTTGTACCAGATTTTTTTCTTATTTTATACACAAAATGTGACTAAATTTGGTTCTTATGGAATTTTTTTTATCTCTCATAGTTTTCGCCTAATGGCTTGTTAAAGTAATATTTTGTTTGTTTCCGTTTTAAGGACTACACTAAAACCAACTGATATACCAAACTAAAAAAAAAAAAAAAAAATCACAGTGGGTAGAGACATTGTAGGCTACAAAGCCATGCTCATAAAAATAAAGAATAAAAATTATTTGTATTTTAAAAATATGCTGAAACTGAAAACAAAAATTTTAAAATTTACAGGTTTGAAAGAAAATGTGTTTTCTTATGGGAAAGTTTGGTACAGGGAAAATACTGCCGCTAGTGTCGCTGCTGTCGCTAAAGGACGAGAAAAATACGAAACCGTAGTAAAATCAAATTACAATTAGCTTGGAAGTGACATAAGTCGTTTAACTTAATTTTAAAGTGAAAATAAACCAGTTTAGCTTTTAAATTATTAACTTAATATAACTTAAAATTCAGGAAATCCCTGTGATTGGTCAGTTTTCATCCATTACAGATAACAGCGCTCAAGTGGCAGAAAATTTCCCTGTGACAAACTTTTAACATTGATCTTTCTAACCTGTTGTAGAATTAACCGTGACTAGTCTTACGGCATTGAATTAAGTTTGGTGCAAGAATGTTTTCAAAGAAAATGCCGGTCCCTACGTATACGCCATTTATTATATCAACAACATTCGCACGGGCATAACCATTCATCCACCTAGGGATCTGCTTTCATTTCAACGACCATTACTTGGTCCTTTTATGAAATCAACTATCTATCCGTGTACAAAATATTTTTATTGGCTTAGTGTTTTGTCAATACTGTTGTAGGCTTTTCTCTTTGTTTGCTCGCTGCCTAACCCTTCTACAACATAACTGTAGACAAAATTTGTGACGATGCATCAGTCTAATGACTACAAAATTTTACATGCATAACTGAGTGTGCAATTCTCGCTTTTATTCATAATTTAAAGTGTGTAAAACCAAAATAACTCTTTGTTTCCTTTAACCACATTAACATTTATGCTGCTGATGAAAAGTTAAATTTTTTTTTTTTTTTTTTCATAATTGTTTGCCAATGGTCAGCATGAGTATGGTAAAACAATTTTTGAAAGTCAATTTATAACATTCTAAACCGTGAAACAGCTAGTATAATTACTTTATTACTTTTTTTTCCTCATAGAACGGTGTGTGAACTAACTTATCTGTCATATGAGCTTGGTTATATATTTTCTTTTACTAAAATTAGTGTCAAGAAATTAGAACATGAACCTAGGCAAAGGCAATACGTTGTGTGTATTTAACTAAATCATGTCCATTGCTGTCGTGTGTGTGTGTGTGTGTGTGTGAAGACTTTATGTTATAGGCATGTATGGATTAGCAAATGCTTCAAATGTTGTCCCATGATATACTTAACTTTGCTTGCTTTTGTTTTAATTAACGGTGTGCCAGTGGACATGTAATTTCCTTGAAACTGAACCACACAGTATTTTGCATGTTGATAAGATAACGTCTGAATTGTAGTTCATATTTTTCGTGTGGAGCCAAACAATAATAGTGTTGAAGAATTTCTCCTCTGTATGTGTGTTTTTTGAAGGACTTTGATTTTTTATTATGCTGTTCCAAGATTGTCTTTGCGGTATACGTAGACTTTTGTACAGAAATTTTCATGTATGCTACAATGGATATATACATACATACATATATATATGTATAAGGAAAGGTTTATATGTTTAGGAATTCATGTATGCCCGAATTACTACCGATGGTACGTTGCGTGAACTCGAAATGTATTTTCTGTAAATATTTTGTGTAATCTCGTACTTGGTCTGTATTGCATCTGATTTATGTTTTGGTTGTGAATCAATCCTCTCTGGCTTGTTTGTTAGAACGCGTATATAAGTCAGTACACAGTTAGAAGCTTGGATATGAGTAGTCCAGTTCCGAAACTCTCCTTGTCCATCACCAAGGAAAAATGAGTTCTGAACAGTTTTGTGTAGCTTTTAAATGTGCGCTGAAGTTGACGTGGTGATAGTTTCCCAAACTCGCCTTATTCAATAACACACACGCTTTAAAAACTGTTTTGGCCATGTCACAAATGGGCTTGCAAAGCAGTTATGTGTACTCGTGTGTTTGTTCTACAAAATGAAAAAACATATCAAGGCTTGAAGATACTATATATGATCTGTGTATTGCCTGGTTGGTTAGAAACCCACTTTTAAAATGTATCATTATAGCGCAATGGTAAAATACATTACCTTGCTAAAAAATTATAATACATATCTTCTTACTCATATCGATGATGCAGTTAGTAAAGCATTTTTTTTTAAATTATGAATAACTATATTCTCGACTTTGCAGCGTAATCAGTGAAGGCCACGGCCGTAGAAGAACAGGTCTGGACATTCGTCTGGAAACTTAACCCCCTTGTTGTTTGGCTGTAGTTCACCAAGTTACCGAGAATATTGTGTTTTATTGACGCTGATGTTAGGGCGATCGGACTAAACTCCGTCCACTTCCTTTCCGCTAAGATAAACAATTTATCAAAACGTATTTTTTTATCAATTTATGAAATACTTTCTTCGATCATAATATTAAGAAAAGGCTCCAGAAATCTTTATTTACTTTATAAATTTAACAATGGAAAAAAAGTGGACGGAGTTTGAGTCCGACCGCCCGGAAAACAGCGCCATAAAGTACGACATTCTCGGTAACTTGACGAACTACAGCCAAACAACAAGGGGGTCAAATTTCATTGAACATATGGTAGATTTATAAATGGGAAGTTTACTGGATGATACCCCACAACGAATCTGAATAGCGCGTAAACAATTGAAGATTAAGCATTTTTAAATTTTATTTTAATAAAATATCAAATCTGTTTTCATTGTGTCATTACTCCCACTATAAACAGATAACAAATTTTCAGCTCATTTTCATCTCGGTACACAAAATTAAAACAATCCGCCCTGAATGATCCTGAATACAATAGAACCTTCTCTCCCGGCTATTCATTTGTGATATAGAATTATTTTCTGCACGTTAAATGAGTTATAAGTGAGGAAAGGAAAAATACAAATTCAATTACCTGCATGTTAGAAAGAGGGGAGTGTTAGATAATTTGCTTTATTTTACATATTTCTAGCCAAATTGTGTTATCAAATTTTTCTCTGTGACAAGATAAACTTCTTGACGTAAATAGTAATGGAATCTTCCATTAATTTGTCATGCAGAATCATTGCAAGGGAATTACAGGTCAACTTTCAAGAACGATTACAAGTCCAATATAAGATGTACATAGGCCTACAACACTGTTAAGAACTCCAAAATTCATCACAAATATCTTTTATGCCTCAACATTGCCACATTTACCAAACATATTTTACTACAGACGTTATTGCAGAAAATCGATCTATTAAATTAAGCGTCTAGCGTGCCTCCATAATGTAGATGCACGCGGAAGGACGGGGCGATAGTTGAGATGTGTTGACGTGCTTGTTGCAGGTTGTCCGCTGGCAGCTGGCAAGATTTCCTCGCCGTGGACCCCCGCCAGCGCCGGCCCGCCAGCCGACACGAACGGCTCGGGCTCGGACACCAAGAACCTCGACGTGGGCGACGAGGTAAGCGACGAGGTAACGTGTCGCCCATCACTTACTACCTTACTGTACGGTGGTGGTGCTGCTTGGTGCTTGATGCTGAGTCTCTCCCTTCCTCAGTTCCCTCTCCTTCCTACATGACTATCACGCCCTCGTCAATGGAATACAGAAAATAAATCCTTAAGGCGGATTGATCCCTGTCAGATAGGTTTTACGGTTTTTCTTATAAATCAGGAAATAGAGACATTGCTTTACTTTTTCCATGCTGGCGAGGCATAGTTTATTGTTTCATTCACTTTTTGGAATCCACATGGCATTGTTTCTGTTGTGGCCTGTGTAGTCGCTCCCGTAAATAAAGCAATTTTTCATTTTCTGCTGTTTCCCATTGCAAAATATATAATGGTTCCAACAATTACAGAAAATCGATTAAGTTTGTATCTATGCCCTGTCGTGAGAAATATTTTGATACATCGACTGGAACAGAAGTTATCGAGAAGAAATGGATAAATCCAAGGTGGTAGGGATCAATACCCCTTAAGAGTGCGTGGTAGATAAATAAACGCTGAAAACATCAATTGATTTCTACGCTTTTTTCGAAGCCAATATGGATAAAATACTCAATGACAATCCTAGATAATCATACTGTATTTACTAACGTTATGAGTAAATATTTATTCAGAATTACTAATTCGTTACGCGTGATCTCTTGCGCCGCAGTTAAATGCACGAGGTTCCGGCCTCAGAAGTTCGTAACACTGGAAACAATTTTGTTTTCAAACGTTGGCTGAAACTATTGTCTAGGATTGCTGTTGTTTAATTTTCGCAAATTGGCTTCAAGAAACCTACACTTATAGATCTAATGCTTTTAGCGTTGAATTATGTACCACGCCCTCTTAAGAGTGGGAGATAGTCACCATCTTGAATTTTCGTATTTTGTGTCGTAACTTTTCTTCTGGGTAAATTTTTAGAACTTTAACCTAACTAAGGAATATAAATAATGCAAATTGATAGCATTTTAGACACCATAAATATTTATTTTCTGTTACTATTGTTACAGAATGAATTGCAGTTAGAAAAGTCTTATTACTTTTTTAACTGCGATTCGATCTGTAACGACATTAACGAAAAATAAATATTTATGGAGTGTAAAATTCATTCAGTATGTATTCTATTCCGTAGTTAGGTTAAAGTAACAAAAATTTACCCAGAAGGAAAGCTATAACCCAAAATGCAAATATTCAACATGGTGACTATGTCTCACTCTTAAGGCCATGATTGAATATTTCTACTGCTTTCACTAAAATTATTATTTCATTCCTAAACGAGCAGATATCGAACGACTGTTGGATAGTTTTGTAAACAATTGTTTTTACTATGTAGTCTAATTTTTGTAGTTAAAAGAAGATACATTTCACTAATTAATTCATTAGTTACAATTTCTTCAATTGCATAATTAACTGAAACCATAGTGTATTTTGCCTTTAAAAAATAGTTAACAGAGTATATACGGTTATTAACAAAATGTGCAACATATTTTCGATATCTGCTCTTGTGTAGGGTTTTAAAAATCTTGTTATCGTAAAAGCATTAGAAATTATGCATAATGGCCTTAAAGGGGTTGATGCACGGCGATCTTAAATTTACAGTATTTTCCTTACTACAAGCGTTCCTGAGGGCGAATCAAAAATGTTGACATTTCGTGCTCTAAATATTAGTCTATTACATATTTCACATTGTTAGATACCAAATGATTTCCGTATTATAATTTGTTAGACGATAAGAAAGATTATTTCGCATCATACAACAAAGTGTCAAATAAAATGGAAATAATTTACTATCTAACAAATATAAACATTTGTAGTAGACTTACAGCATGAAATATCAAAAATTTTGGTACAAGTTCAGGAATACTTGTAGCAGAGAAAATACTATAAATTAAATATGGCCGAACACCATCCCTTTAAAGGCCACATGTTCCTATTTGTGCTATTTTAGTAAGTTTTTTTTTTTTTAAATCCTGTAAGGGAGCAGATATCGCTAAACCGTTTCATAGAAGTGTAGGGAATTGTTTTTACTATGTAGTCTTTTTTTTTCGTTAAAACATGAGATTGTATATTTTTGGCTAATTACTAACTTTAAGAAAATTTTATTAATTTATTTAAAACAGCATAAATAGGAAACCGCGGCCTTAACATAAGATTGCTGAAGTTCCCTTCTTCGGACAGACAACTTAAGCAATGTTAAATAAATATTACAGTAAAATAACAAAACAAAATAAATTATTCATCTATATTAACACATGTCATTACAAACATCATGGCAATTCTGAAACGTATCTCGTGCTCATTCGTGATTCATTTACTGACGTTGGTATTAGGGAGGGGAGAATTGTAGCCTACTTAGGGCATCTTCAGAAAAATAAGGTTCTCCGTTGTTTAACATAGGAGTTAGGACTCTCTTATTATGTACTGCCTGGTGAACTATCCAGCAACTGGTGTACTCTCTTCCTCATAACTTTTGTAAAATTTGATAGATAAGACGGCACTTCCTTTTTAAGAGACGTGTGTGTTTGATTCAATGTATGACGCATTTTTTGTTCTTAAATGAACATGAGATTTTCATTCCTTACTGATATGTTAACAGTATTCGCCCAAATAGCTGTCAGAATTTACTGAAATTATACACTATGCAGTACGACAAAATATTAAGGCAGTTCTAGCAATTTTTTTTTTGTTGGTTTAGAGTATTTTTTCATTACTTTGTGACTTCGTATCATACGAAATCAACTGAAAAATAGGTGTCCAGTTTTTAAATATCCTATAATTTCGCAAATTTTAATGTTATATTTTGTTTGTATCATACTAATTACAAACTATTAAGTAAATAAATTATGCAGCATTCTTTTCGGCGTTCGACACGTTACTCACTTTCAGTTAAAGTTTAAAAAATGTTTTCCTATTTTTAGTAGTATTGTATGATAAAATTTTTAGTAAAATTATGTATGAACTGCAAATTAAATTAATGTTGAACTTATTTATTGTATACTGGGGCGCAGCATTCACATTGAGTGGTTTCGGAAAACCACGCAAAACTTAAAAAAATCAGAATGGCTGGATCGTGAATGAAGCCAGGGTTCTTTCGAACTCGAGTCCGTTGTTTATTGTTGTGGACCCTTGTTTATCGATTTGATAGGGTTACTTTTCATAATACAAACGTGGCATATTCCTGTATGGAAGTAAATTGTTTGTATTGCAAAATTAATTCTGAATAACTTTCTAAATTGGCGTTTAATCATTAACACGATAGATGCTGCGTAATCCTAGAGAACAGTCTTAGTCAGACAGGTATGAAAAAACTGAGATAGCTGCAGAATTTTTTTTCCTTCCCCCCCCTCCCCCCCCCCCCTTCAACTTGTGAAGTTGGAGTGCCGCGGAACTCCCAATGTTTTCTCTTTAGTTCTGGGCGGCAGGCATTGATTTGTGTTTGAGATGGTGCACTGAGAAAAAAATTTTGTTGATGCAAACAAAATTTGTTTCAATCAACCAAATCATTTGTTTACAGAGGGGCAACGAAATGTTTGTTTGCTCGTACCAAATTATTTTGTTCCCTCGATTTCTTTGAGGCAAATAGCTGAATTTTGTTAGCAGTACCAAATATTTAGTTGGTCATAAAAATATTTCGTTGGACATATTAAATGCGCATACAATATTTTAAGAACTAAAAAGATTATATTTTATAAACTTGGAAAATTTCTAAAATTTTAAAAAGTAAAAAAAAAAAAAGTGTGGCCACGCCGGGATTTGATCCATTATCCCTTCACTTATCACCTGCAATGCATGACCTAACCAACTGAGCTACGAGTGCTTCCATGGGAGGGAGGGTGTTATTTCTATAGGAATAGTTACGCCGTGCGCCGCAGGGTCGCAGCACGAACAATGAGTCTTGGAGCTGCAGTGTTTTTCAAGTTTATAGCATTTTCTTATGTGATCAATCGAATTAACCACTTTGAAATTGTTATAGCTAACTTTAAGATACTAGAATTTTGCTGATTAACAGTTTAGACGTCCAATTTGTGGCACAAACTTATATTTTGAATGTTGAGGTATACAGTGTTCGCCATCTTATCGCTTACGCACGCCAGCCTGCCATCATCCGCAAGTCAACCAAATGTATTTAGTTTCGCCAACAAAATCATTTAGTCCATCGAAAAAAAATTGTTGGTACAAAGCACGTCACTTATAACTAACAATATTATTTTGTTGATAAGTTGTAACGAGTTGTTTGTTTACACAAAATATTTATTCGACGTCCTGTAGTAACCAAATATATGTCTGGCACAAACAAATTGCGTTTAAATGAATAATTTGGTCGAGGGAAATAATTAATTTTGTTTGGAGGACTCCAAGCTTGGTATTACCAACAAAATATTGTTTAGCTGAAGCAAACATCACCCAAACAAATATATTTAGTATAATGAAACAATTATTTCTCTCAGTGTGATGGGTGGTAGTCATGGTGGAGGCAGGAATGCCAACTACAGTGATAATTGTGATTATGTGTCTTGTGAAACATGTTCGTTGTCATGGCTTTACTGATAGCGAGAATAATTCTGGAGCAGTGTGTAGTTTTTATAAACAAAACTTGACTGTCTTATGTATAGAAGTACTTACTAGTATTATAGGAGGTGGCCTGCTACAATAGATAAAGCTACTTTTTTATAGTTACCATATTGTGACATCCAAATTGCAATATTGCAGTGGCGTATGTCCACACTAGTACAGTACGTTATTCTGTCCCATTGCAAGCATTTTTCAAAGACATTACTAAAGAAATGTGTTTCTAGCTTAGAATGTGAAATGGATGTTAATTGTGGTTGTTACCAAATAAATCATAGCAGTTACAGTTAAACTTTTGAGTCAAATGTTAACATATTAAAAAAGTATATAGTTAGATCATAACTTAGGTTAGATTTCCAGTGTCCTCATAGTGGACCGACATCATCATTTTCCCCAGCAGATATGTGTTAACTTATGGCTTCTGCCTACCTCGGAGCGCGGCGGGAGCAAGGATAGGGTTTTACATGTTAAACTAAATTCCGTGTAGCTCTGTCACCCTTTGAGATATCGCTTTCGGATGAAAACCATTTTCTGCATTGATACGAGGAGAATACTGCGACGTAAACGAAAATGTGAAAAGAATGTTATGAATACAGGGTTTCGAGTGTTTAATCGGCATGAAAACACTTATTTGCTCATAGTTTTCAGGGTATTGATATAACTTGCTAAAAGATTCCGTAGCAGCGTGGGTCGTATCGCACTGAACAAAAAAGTCAGTGGTGGCATATATGTAGGTTTGAAAGTGACTGAGATATTTAGGAATATAATTTAACCTGTAACGCCCTATCCTTGCTGCCGCCGGAGCTCTGAGGTAGGCAGAGTCCTTAAAGAAGTTCAAAATAAATACGCGTTGTTGTTCACTTGCCCTGATCTCTTTGTTATCCACATCTCACCAAGTCTCCTTTGTGTGAAGTGCACAGTCTTTAATTTGGAAGGCCTTTTTATTTGTATTGGGTTTTTTTTGCAAGAAATATTGTCACATGAATGCGAGTATAACTTAATGTAACTCAGAAATTAGTGTTACTGAGTTATCCATGTAATATTGAACCTGAAGTTCTTCATAATTTAATGCAGATACAGCTATACGAGTTACATGTATTGACCAATAGAAAATAAAGTTTTTTTTGTAAATTGGGAAAGTTATGATAGTCACAAACTGACAAAAATAATTTTTTTTAGTAATTATTACAATTAAATGATTATTTTTAAGTAAATGCTGTGATACATTTCATAAAAGGAGTCTATGAAACATAATTTTCCAGTTTCTCAAAACTACCTTGTTTTTAGTCCACATGATAATTGTTGTTTGTGGATATAATTGAATAATTCTTGTACAGTTTGACAGTTTTTGTAAGCAGCGTGGTTGGAAGTGCTTTATAATACTTACTGTTGTGCAACTATAGCAGTTAACATAGCACCGCTCCAGAAAGTCTACATCGGATACTCCACCACACCAGCTCACTGGCACGCGTAGGTCAAGTCTAGTGGTTGTTGCTGACGTCACAATATCTTGCTGTCCTGCAGGATGACAAGGACCTCGCAGCTGCGGATGCTGAGGGCGTCTGGAGTCCAGACATCGAGCAGAGCTTCCAAGAAGCGCTGGCGATATACCCGCCATGCGGCCGGCGGAAGATCATCCTCTCGGACGAGGGCAAGATGTATGGTGAGTAGAAATTGTTGTTTGTAGCTTCACTTTTGTAGTGTTGGTATCGATAGTAGGATTGTTTCTCCAGAAATTAGATCCAGCCTGCCAACAATATGATGCAGAGTGAAATGTTGGCATATTATGTCAAAGTAGTTTGGTGGTCTCAGAAATAAGCGTTACCACCCCAATTATGTGGCATACTTGTGAAATATTTTTAAAAGTTGGAAGAGCAAACTGTTCCAATCAAGGATTTGCATTAAAAACATTTATTTTGGTTTTTTTTTAATATTTTTTTATCTTGTTACTGTATTCCTAGAACAGTCGATTTTTGGGGGAAAGAATTTTACATCAGCTTGTTTCAACACCTTACGGGGGAGTGTTAAATAGTTTTCTTGTATTTTCAGTTTTTGTGTCATAACATGTATTCAAGTTGTATTATCAAAATTTTCTCTACGACAAAACATAGTATATATTCTTAATAAACTGCTTGACATGAATAATAATATAATCTTTCATCTTTTTTTCATGCAGAACTATTGCAGGGAATTATAGATTAACTTTCAAGAAATCGTACAACTTGAATAAATGTTATGGCCCAAAAACTGAAAATACAAGGAATTTATCTGTCACCCCCGCCCTCTCTTTGCACATTTGTTAGCTTTGTGTAGTGGTTATCGCCGGCAGCGTGTCTTTGTGCAGAGGCATCACAGATCATTGGACTCTGCCAATCAGAATAAAGTTACTGCTACACCATACATACGTGATTGGCTGGTAGAACCCCCAAGACAATGAAAATTAAAAATATCCAATCACTGACAATGAAGCAGCACTGTATATGTGCACATAAGACATTGAAATGAAGTTGGTGCAAAATTATTTTAACCCAAAAACATTGGCTCTATCTATTCTATTTTATTTCATCTGTGGAAAGAACTGTATTGAACGTAATTTTTAATTGCAACTGGACTCTGTTGCAACACTTATGATGGAGTCCAAGACATTCGTACGTAATATATGGAAATATGTTAAAACAGGATCATTTCCAATTGGGAAACATGTTTATAGAGACCGAGAGAATGTAGCACGTATACAGCGTGTCGAGATAGAAAAGAATCACTGGTCTGAATTGGAGACAAAAATGTAAGTGGCAAAATGTACGACGGAATTTTACGTGCACTATGTGGCAACGCTGCACGGAGAAAGTCCGCTCTTGCACTCTATGTCCAGGTATTATTTTATGAATGTTACGTCAAGTAAACATAAAATAATGTTTGTACTGCTCGGGATTTTAACCTGCATCCATAATATGCAGGTCAAAACAGTAGTAATAAAACAAGTAAGTTACCTGTAGAGTGCAAGAGGGGACTAACTACAGCACCATGTTGCCACATTGTGCATGTTAAACATTTTGCCACTAATATTTTCGTAATTAAGCCCAGGATTCGCGTGGTGTGTTTACTGTGTTTCTTTCTGGACACCTCTGTAATAAAGGGACATTCTATAAAAACAGTAGTAGTGCATTTTTTTACGTATTGGAATTACTAAGGCTGATAATAAAAAAACTTCCAAGTTTAGCAAGGTTGAGAAGAAAGTGCTGTTCTTGTTAAACCAACTGATATTGCATGTGGTAAACAATGCTACATACCAGGAATTTGAGTAGTTTTCACTTTTGAATCAAAAACACAGTTTTTTTTGCAGTTGTGTGATACTATTAATAACATTCCAGTTATGTTGCTGTGCACATAATTACTAAGAACTAGCGGTGAAAGAATTGGATCTAGGAAGACTTAAAGTTTTTTTAATTCTGGATGGTACACTTAAATAATATTTTTTTACTGAGAATAGTCAAATAGCCAAATCTTGGTATATTTAAAATATTTAATAAAATTTTAATTTTTCAGCAACCCGTGTGGTTTAATCCATATCAGTGTAAGAGATAATACAGGGTTCCCACAGACCTGGAAAGTCAGGGAAAGTCAGTGAAAGTCAGGGAAAATTAATGTGGTCAGGGAAAGTCAGGGAAACATGTTTTGAAACCCTGTGAGTCAGGGAAAATGACCCTAAGAGAGTAGAAAGTCAGTGAAAATGTTCTGAGTATGATACAGTATTAAACTTCTCTCTTCACAACCTGCACTTTTT
>PNEQ01056362.1:0-10638 GCA_003012365.1 Medauroidea extradentata
AAGGGACTGGAGGATTGGTGATATGGGGATGGGGAGGAAGGAGTTGCTCTTCACTGGGCGTTAGCCCAATTGAAAATGTGCATTCGCAGTGCATTCCACTTCCTCACCAGTATCGCCTGTCTACCCCTCTCCGTTCTCCTACATACCCTCTGAATTTTTTCACTGTTGCTACTTTTACCTTAAAACATTCCCTTAGTTAATTTGCAGGCCAAACTTTCCCATCCCCCTCACCATTCATCACTCTATACAACCTGACCAGCCTTTCCACTCTCCTTCTGTCCCTCAATGGTTTCCATCCCAATTCCATTATCTTCACGCTAGGCCTAAAGTTACTTTCCTCCTCACCAGCCTTTTCCTTTTATTCATCACCCACCTCGCTGCCCTTCTCTGTACCTTCTCCAGCTCCATATCCTTAACCCAAAAGTATGATGAAAATTGATTAAATTAATGCAGCCTAAAAGAATGTAGACCTATGGTGTCAAATCATTACTGGTAGATTATCCAGTATACAAATGTGTACATTGACACCAATGTAAGTTTAATTATTTTAGAATTTTTCATTCATGTATGCAGTAAAAATGCTTATAAATTACTGTCGGTTGATGCGCAGTAGGTAGTACAAAAATGTTGTCTCCTCGTTTATTAGGTAATACATATGTTAAGGATTCCTGGACGAATCTCAAAATCGTATTTACTTAAAAATAACCACTACATGAAAAATAACAATAATGCAGGTGTACATGCGATTTGAGGTTCTCTGCCTTGTTTACAAACAATGCCGAACTGCCGAATTTAAAATTTACACTTGAAATACAAATTAAATAGCTTTGCCAAGTTTATTATTTATATTTATGGTAAATTCGTTTGTATTTCCACTCCAATTTCATAATAAAATTTCAGAATTTTTCGATGTGCCACATAACCTCGCCGGAGTTGTCGCCATTTTCGTGCTCTGGGAGGTTGGATGTCTGCTGGCAGACCTCTCAACCTCATCCAGCAAAATACAGAGAGCAGTTGTTCGCCGGCAGCCAACAGTCCTCCGGAAGAGCTCTATAATAAGCAAAACTCACATTTTCGGTGAAGGGAGGTTGGTTGTTACCCAGATGTCGTTTATAATTTCGGCCCTAATACTCCCGATAAAATTCACCGATCTACATTAAGCAACTACAGTAACATGTTTCCTGCAAGCAAAATTTAAGGTAATCCTACAGGGAATCGAACCCGAAACCCCATTGCGAGAGACGAGAGACCTAAACACTAGTACACTGTATTCTCTGTTACCTAAGTAATACAAGCGAGCTAGCATCACATAATTACTACAATATTCGATTTTAAGAGAAAACATTTAATTTACACACTATAACCCTGAGTACATACAAACATCTCCTACCACAAACTGCAGAAAACTAACAGAAGAACCCAAGAAGAAACGGACTGCGAGCCAACATGAAAGTTACATTAGCAGGTGTTCCCTCTGACACACCCCTCCAGAACATACATGAAGTAATAATGTGTTCCAGAAATTTTATTACAGCAATGGGTCATTCATTTATGTGTGTGTGTGTCACTACCTCAGTAAAGGAGTGAGCACCTGGAGAAAAGAGTGGAAATGGGCAGCTACTTTTTTTTTTATTTTTATTTTATTTTATTTTATTATTTTTTTTTTTTTAGCCGTACCTAGCCTGAAGGGCTTTACCGGCTTTTGATTTAATGTGTTTTTTGTTTGTCACAAACATAAATATTTTGATTTATGTTTGCGAAAAACCATTTGCTGAATTTACGTGTCTTTGGCAGATTCCTTTATTTGTCAAACAGAGGGAGGGGTTGGAGATGTACATGATTGTTTCTTGGAGGACTTGCAGGAGTGGTGCAAGTTGGGAGACAAGTGCTGTGAGGCTTGTGAGGACTTGGGTTAAGTCGGTTGTGTTTGGAAGTGAGGTTGGTTGAGGAGGGTTTGTGGGTTGTTGGTGTATTAAGGGGCCACGTAGGGCGCTGGAGTAGGAGTGTGGTTGGTTGAGGTTGGTTTTGCGGGTGGGGTTGGTGATGGACCGTGTGGGTTGGTTAATTTCTGGAGACGAGCGAAGAGGTGGGAAGGATGTGTTTGTGGGTGGAGGAGAGTGTGGTGATGTAGGAGAAGGTGTGGGTGAAAGGCGGTGACGTTGTCGCAGCTTCTCGTCTTCCTTCTGGCGAATCGGGCAGGTCCGGGATCCGCCGATGTGGTTGCCCCGGCAATTGGGGCAGGTCTTCTTGTCGGCGTCTGTGAGACTGCATTCGCTTGTCGGGTGCTCTTGGGCGCATTTCCTGCAGACGTATTGCCTCCAACAGTTGGTGGCAACGTGGCAGTAGCATTGGCAACGCTGGCAGTGTCTCGGGGCAAGGTTGACGTACTTGGACGTTGTGATGATCCAGGGGCCGATGTTTCTTGTACTGAGAAGTTGATTTTCTTGTGACCGGTCTGGTAGGGTGATTAGTATAGGTGCAGAGTAGTTGTTTGGCCGTTTGACCTTGGGGTCCCCCAGGACCCGGGCTTCTGGTTTGTGGAATCCTTGCAGTTGCAGTTCTCTTGTTACTTCTTCAGGCGTGATGCCAGGTGGGAGATTACGGATGACGACACGGGAAACATTTGCTGCTTGTGGGTTAGTAGAGTAGGTATAGGGGTTGGATTTGAAATGGATGAGGTGATTGAGAAGGCCATCATGGACAACTTTAGTTTTGGGATCGAAACGGGTTTCTCTTCCTGATATACAGATGTCGAAATCGCCAAGATTTTTGCGAATCATTTCGAGGACCTCTCGCTGAGTCTTCGATATGTGGAGGTCTTTGCAGTAGATTGAAGGTGGGCGAAGATAATAGCTGTGCTGTGTCTTGGAGTCCTCGGTTGATGCTTGCGACATGTCGGAGAATGTTGGTGAAGGAGACCGGTTTCGGTCTTCGGAGTTGTAGTCGGATTGTTCCATGAGGTTGGGAGTGGCAGCGCCACTTACTGGAGTCGTTGCTCTGGGTGACTTCTCTTCTGGTGAAGCTTGGTGTTTCTTGCCTCCCGTCGATTTGCGGGCAGTCTGCTTCGTGCGAGCCATTGTGGGCAGCTACCCTACCGAGAGTGAGTACCTTGGGGAAGTAGGTAGCCAAATGAAACTCACAGAACATCTTTCTGTAGTTTATTCCCAGACTGGGTAATATCCGGAGGAGGGAGGGAGAACTCTACAGCAATATTCAGGCACCTTATATGTGAGCTTTCATATGTTTCGACTAGGTGCAATTTACATCAACCAATATTAAAATACACAACTGGCACTTTCGTGAGCTACCAAAGATACTCTAAGATGACATTTATATACAGCTTCACATTCATAACTATGTACACAGGGGAAAGGTGGGTAGCCGCGGACACTTAAGCATAATTACATACATCTGAAAAAGTTGAATACATAATTTAAAAAATTATCTATTAATTTTACGCTTGAAGCACGATATACACATACATTGCCAATACAAACACGTACAATCATCTAATAAACGAAAATTAGGATAACAATGGTGCTTATGTTTTTGCACATTAATGTTAAACGTCGGGTAGCCCCGGACACATCATTTCTCCATTAAGCACAAATCACAGTAAAAGGATACATCATCTGGATCAACTCCAGCACATTCTTCATGTGCCCATCCTTTACATGTACAACATTGAATCCAGTTTTCTTCAAAACTTTCACAGCAGATTATGCACATTGTCTTCTTTACTGGTGAAGATGTTTTCCTTGACAAATTTTTCCGACACTGTTTCGACTTGGACTGCTCCACAGAAAGTGACAGTTTGCTAGGTTTTCTTCGTAGAATATTTTTGGATTTCTGTCGTGTCTTCAGCTCCACAGCTTCTTTGTAAGGGCTTGACGTTAGAATTTCACTTCGCTGAGCTTTTCGTTTTCTAGACGAACTTCTTCTTTTGCTGGCGTCTGGAAGAGGTGACAAAGTTTTCAAAACACTCTTAACATTCGTTGATGTTGAGAGTTGGCCGGCTTCTTGAACATCAGGACTAGAAGTGATTGATGTGGGTGATGTTACAGGATCAGCAGAGATTTCTGACATTGGAATGTGAGTTTCTGTTGCCTTAGTAGAGATTGAACTGCAAGATGGTTGTGCAGTAGTAACGGGATCAATGCTAGAAGCTCTTGTATTTTCAAACCTCAATCGAAACATAATTAGACCTAAGGGCTTCAGGAATTTCTGTTACAACATTCGTCGGTGTTGAGGGTTGGCTGTTTTCTTGAACATTAGGCCTAGAAATGATTGATCTGGGTGATGTGGCAGGATCTGCAGAGGTTTCTGACATTGGAACGTGTGTTTCTGTGGCCTGATAAGAGACTGAACTGCAAGATGGTTGTGCGGTAGTAGGTCTAATGGGATCATTGCTAGAAGCTCTTGCATTCACGACTTCATTTGAATCACTAGGCCTAGGTGCTTCAGGAATTTCTGTCAGAAGTGTTGGAATAAAATCTAGGTCAGAGAAAACTCCAAGGTTCAAAGGATAGATGCCTGTGCAAGAAAACCCATTGCTTGCAATATCAAGACAACACGTCTTCTTATAAGAACTTGAAACCAGTCTTGCTATTTCATTTTCTGTTATTCTAAGACCAGCATTTTGTCGCATCCACAGAGCACAACTTTCAGCATAAGCGTTCTTGAATGGCTTCATGAAAGTTCTGTCCAATGGCTGGAGTTTGTGAGTCGTGTGAGGAGGAGTGCTTATCATATGGACATTATATTCCCTAGCATAACATATCACAGCAAGGTCTTTGTGGCTAGAATATCCATCTAACAGCAACAAAACAGGGTTATGTTGCGTAGGCTGAGTGTATCGAACAAAATGTTTCAACCACACTAAGAATGTTTCAGCACTCATCCAACCATTTGGCTGAGCTGCAGCGATGGCTTCATCAGGTGCTCCTATCATTAGTCTGTCATTCATTCTCTTCCTCGGGAAAATAAACATAGGTGGAATGAAATGGCCAACAGGATTCATGCAAAGCATGACTGTATCATTTCGGCCTCTTTCTGCTGATGTCAATTTTCCAACTTGCTTCTTTCCTTTAACAGCCAAGACTTTTTGATTTTGGTGGACAGTTGAAACCCCAGTTTCGTCCGCATTGTATATTTTAGAAGGTGGAAATTTGTATGTCTCTACCAGAGTTGTCAGTTTTTCAAAAAACAATTTAACTTGAGGTTCATTGAAACCAACGCACCTGAGCAAACTGGTAGATTCAGGTGAGCGCAAACTCAAATGTGGATGTCTTTGCATGAAAGAGTTGTAAAAATCTTTTCCAGCACATTTGTTGTCCCTGTTGAATCTCTGTGGAATTCCAAGTGTCTCTGCTAAGTCGAATGCTAACTTCAAAAATTCCTTCCTACTCAACCCCATTAACCTATCATCAAGTTCTGTAACATGTTGCGCCAGCTCTTCTTCAAAATTAGAAGGAAATGTAGGTTTAAAACGTCCAATTGGGCTTCAGTTCACATTCAACCCCTTTCTTAATTAGTGACACTCTATCCTGAACAGAACTTTTTGGAACGTTGAAATGTGTTGCTGCGTCTCGTACACTCATTTTACCACTCAACACATGGTCTACAGCAATTTTCATTGTAACTTCACTCCATGATCCCCTATTGGTAGTTCTTCCTTTGAATTTCGGCATGATTGTTGTGTCAACAAACTGTAAAATACGACCCCAATATATTAATAAAAATAATTAACCTGCTAAACATAGATTCTATTATGTTTTACATGTCATATGATATGTCCACGGCTACCCTCTTTTTAAGTGTCCGTAGCTACCCGCAACGCAATAGCTCGATCTAATAAACATAACATAAAAACTGTTACCAATACGAGCATCCCTAAGTGATATGTTCAAAAACACCTTATAAATAGTAAATTGACTACATATAACTCAGTTCCACTTACCAACAGTGTCGTGAGACGCTTCCAGATATTAACTGCGTCGTTCAAATCTTTACCACAAAACACAAACGTACGCACAACACCCACACGCTTCAACGAATATCACTCAACTGCGTGCACAAAGCACAGTGTACGGAGGGAGTTCTAGACACAACTGGACAGTACTGCTCTCTAGCGAGAAGTAGGTAAACTACGAAGTGTCCGGTGCTACCCACTGTCCGCGGCTACCCACCTCTCCCCTAAATCCAGACAAACAGAAATATACTAGAATTTATTGTAATAAATGTACTCTGTCATCTATTGGTGGTTTTCCTGTGTGTGCTACTCTGATGTCCTGGCACCAACGTCGAGACTTGTGAACCATGAGAGTTTTGCTGTTGTCAGTGCCCATATAGTTGTATTATGGGATATGATCCTTGCCATCTGGGGTGGAACCCTGCATAGAACTGAGTTTTTTTTTGTGAGGATAATGGGTGAGTGTGCCAATTGGCTTTATCTGACGCTTGTAGGGAGGTGCCAAGAGTAGCTCCTCTTGAGGTCTCCGAACCACTTTGTATGTAACACTCCTGATGATCTCTGGCTTCCGAGGGGGTGCTTGATTGGGCTGGTGGTGTCTTCCATCCCCAGGCCGGTGCAGGTGACTCTCCAAGAGCAGTTTTCTGGTGCTACACCCAAGGGCTTGATTATAGTGGCTTCTTAGGTAAAACAGTATTGATGGTAGGTGCCCATCCCATTTATGATGATCATTCCCAATCTGGAGGCATAGTCCTTTCTTCATTTCTTGGTAACGCTTTTCAGTTGGGTTTCCTTGGGGATGATAGAGTGCAGTAGTCCATGCCTTTGTTTGCCACCTCAGGTAGGTAGCTTTCCATAGGGTCCCGGTAAATTATGTCCCATTATCAGTGAGGATCTGTTTGCGGTATCTCCACTGGGGAAAAAAATTTACATTCGAGAACTCTGATTACTAGTGGTGCTTTGGAGGTCTGCAGTAGGTATGATTATGTCTATCTGAAGAATAGATCGGTTACTAATAGTATGAAATAGTTTCCTTTGGGCTTTGTGGGTAGGGCCCTATTAGGTCCACAGCCACCATTTCCCAGGGGTAATTGGGTCACCGTGGTTGTAGTATCGTCGGGTAGACTGGCTGGTGGGCCTTTGCAGTGTTACACAGGTGGCATGCCCCAACATATATTTCCACTTCTTTGTTGATACCCTCCCAGGTGTAGTATCTTTGCATCTTTCAGAGAGTTTCGGCCATGCCTGGGTGGCTTGCTAGTTCGCTATCATGGTGTTCATACAGAACCCTTTGTTGTAGGCCTGTGGGAACCAATATCTGAGGGCCTTCTTCACCTTCTGGGCATCTTACTTGTTCACGTGTGTGTTATGTCTATGGATGTGTGCAAAATGGGTGTCCTCTTTTGATCGTTTTTCAGGTGATACTCTCTGCAGCTGTTGTAACTGTCTTATGAGGTCTTATGTGGCTAGGTCGGTCCTTTGCCCTTCCTGATTAGCTTGGCATAGACTCAGAATCTTGTGTTTGACTTGTCAGGTTATTATTATGGGTTTCTGTGGTGCAGGCGCATGTACATCGGCCAACATCCTTTCTGGGTTTAAGTAATTATCTTTTAGCATTTTGCCAATCAGAGCTCGTGAGAGGGCATCTGAAAACTCCTTTTCCTTACCAGGGCAGTGTTCAACTTTAAAGTTAAACTCTTGCAGAAGAAGGGCCAAGCGAGCGAGTTTCATTTTGTCTTCCTTAGCCGATGCTAGCCTTTGTAGAGCTAGATTGCCTGTGCGAAGGGTAAATTTCCTGTATTCAAGGTAAGGTCGAAAGTGCTTGATTGCCCATACCATTGCTAAGCATACCTATTCATTGCTGTGATACCTCTGTTCGGTTGTGGACAGTTTAGCACTCGTGTATGAGATTATCTTCCTGCTTCCAGGGGTCGGCCCTTGGTATAATGCTGTTCCAAGATCCAAATTTCTGGTGTCTGTTGGCAAAATAAATGGAAGTTTATGTTCTGGTCTGTAGGGTTGCTGTATTTTGGCAAACTTCTCCTATATCCCTTTCAAGGCTTGTTCTTGGTCTGTTCCCTACTTGAACTGAATTTTTGGGCTCAGCTAATCCATCAGGGCTTGCTCAGTATGAAGAAGTGTGGAATGAAGTCTCTCAGCCAGTTGCATAGGCCAATGATCCTTGGGGTTGGTGCTTAAACAATTTCCTGGACTTGTTCTGAGTGTGCTCTGTTCCCTTCGGCCAAAAAACCATGTGCCCGAGGCACTCTAACTGCATCTTACCGAACTGAAATTTGGACTAGTTGACTGTGAGCTTATGCTGTCCGAGACATTTAAAGACCTGGGCTAGGTTTTTTAAATGTTCCTCTCAGAAGGTAGAACATATGATGGTACCATCCAGGTAAGCATAACAGAATTTCTCTACTAGGCCAGGTAGCACATCATGAATCATCATTTGTTGAAAGGTGCTTGGTGAATTTTTCATTCCAAAGGGCATGACATTATATTGAAGGCCCTCCCCCATAGGTGAGGTAAAAACAGTCAGTGGTTTTGGGTCAGGGTGCATGGGAATTTGCCTGTATCCAGATTTCAGTGCAAATGGTAGAGAAAATGCTGGCTGATCCAACATCTTTGAGTCGCATGAATTTTCATAGCTGATGGAGTTGCATTGACAGTCTTCTCTTTAAAGGGTTAATAATCCACACACAAACGAGGTGTATTGTCCTTTTTAACAATGACGGTTTTGGCATTAATTAGAGATATACTGGGCTCGATAATATCTGCTTTCTACATCTCCTCGATTTGCTCTTCCACGACTTTTTGTTTTTCGGGTGACAAAGCCTTTAGTCTGATATAAATGGGCCGGGGGTCTCACAGTTTCATTTTATGGCAGGCACTTGTGGTTTGTGTAAGACGCCCTGCCACCCTCATACACATTAGGGTAGGCTTGGAGCACTAACCAGTTGATCTTCCTGTTCCCTAGGGAACCCATTTTGTAGTTCTTCTAGGGGTACCCTTAGTGGGACTTCGGCTGGGTGGTCTTACTGTATCCAGTACGGGTACTGACAGGGCTAATTGCCGAAGTAAACCATTTGTGTCTCGAAGGACACTACAGCTTGCTGTTGGGTGAGCCAGGGAGTCCCGGAATGAGGTCTTCCCTGAGCCCCTCTGCCACTAGGCATTCAGTTTCCATCGGTTTCTCCCCGGTGAGGCATTTCAGTGTCATCTGTCCTCGTAGTGTTATTGTGACCCCTTCTTGTACCAGTTGGGCAGTTAGCTGGGTGGGCCTCAGAGTAGCTCCCAAAGTAGTAGCTCAATTGTACTTAACAAAGCTTGTGGTTGTGACCGAATCGAGCAATGCCATCTACTGGGCAGTATGCTTGAACAGCTGTGTTGTATCCCCACTAGGAGGTCCAGTTGACTTTCAGTGGGATATTTTCTGGTTGCTGGTTGGTGGTCTTCCAGGCACTGAGGGTAAGTGGGCAGAGGGTGGCTCCCTCTCCCTTAGGTGTTTTACAGTTTCGGGGCTTTTGGCTTATTTGTCAGCTGCTATGCCAATGGGCATGCTTTGTGCAGATGATACTCAAAGCAGTGCCAGCATTTACTGGTGGCCTTCCATGACATGATCGGGTCGTGTTCTTGTGGAATTGTGGTCCCAATGCCGAGACAATTCGTTTCTCAGATGGCCCAGGTTATGAGCTCTTCGATGCTGTCTGGTTTCGGGATTCTTAAGAAGGGTCTAGACTTGGGAGTGTTAACTCGATTAGAGTGTGTAGAAACCCGGTCGTTTCCTGAGACAAACTTTGCAGTTGGTACAACTTCCTTTTAGTTATTAGGAAGATTTCTATGTCTTCTCCATCTTATTGGGTCCGACCAGACAGCTGTGAAGTCAGTTTTGCGATGAGTGAGGGGCTGCCAAAATAGTCGAGTAGACAGTGAGAGGACTCCCCCAAGGAATTACACAATTTCCTATGGGTATTCCACCAAATTGCTGCTTCTTCATGACGGAGTAACGCCACCGGTCCACCCCACCTGAAGGGTCATACCTTGGGCCTCGAAAGCCTGTTCCCACTGTAGTCCAGTGCAATTAGAGATTAACCCCCAAATTTGGAATAACAAGCTGAAAATTTCAGGATATGTTCATTAGATACCCCTTAATCACTGACTAAAAGTCCCAAAAAGTCCCGCTTGGGAATCTCTCAATACAGCTAAAAACGTCCGCCATATTGGATTTTGTGCAATGATTTCAACGAAACCCTATGAAAAAGTAATGGAATGACCTAGAGCAGTAATTTTTTTTTTCCTGTGTTCAGTTTTTTGTGCTTAATTTTCTGGTAGGGTGATTGTTACCTGTAGTGACACCCAGAATTTAATAATTGCTGTACAACATAACATTTGAAGAAAAGCACTGATCTATTTTATACATTTTTGGGTTTTGTGGCTAAACCATGAGCTAAATGTAAAAATTTCACTTAATAAAAGTTGTAGAGCAGGAAAAATCCTATAAGAACCATGTAATAAGTGTACTCATAGTTATCACCTTTGGCCACAATCAATAATGTAGAAAATATGAACCATATACTGGGAAATGTAACCGGATAGCTTATAGAGACAATTAATGTAAATGATCACTCCATTGAAGTTAATTACCAATGTGATTGTTTAAC
>PNEQ01056363.1:0-26843 GCA_003012365.1 Medauroidea extradentata
GCTACAGCCTACGAAGAGAATAGTGTGATGGAAAGAGACCGATAACCGCCCAGAGGGAGGGGTGGGAGACGGAAAGAGTAACAAGGATAAAGATGTGGGGAGGGATGTGAGGAGTTGACTAACACCACGTGATCAAGTATGCGAGTGTGCTGCTCTCCTTCGTGAATCTGCGGAACTATTTCAGCTACGAAGAGAAATGGTTCTCTAAACACACAACAGATGTGTTAGTATCGGAAACCTGAAACAAGATGGCGGGGACAAATTTCCCTTAATACGCGAAATACTTGTGCCTCTATATATATAGTTCATATATAGTAATTGGTCATGTCGAGCATCATATTCAGGATGTGGTTCGCGACAAAGTGAGGGCAACGGTGACCAAATGGCGAGATCATCTGCCTCTCACCAAGGCGATCCGGGTCCGATATCTGGTGGGGTCAGGGTCGAAAATCGTGCCGGACGATGCCGCTGGTCGGTGGGTTTTCTCGGGCATCTCCTGTTAACCATACCCTGTCATTCCGGCACTGATCCATACATCATAGCATCCTCAACAGCGCTAAATATCTCAAGTGCTGGCTGACCAAAATCTCTCTTACTCGCGATAAATTAAGCACTTTCGACCACCTCTTTGTCTAGAATAATTATTAAAAATATCAAACGTGCCCTTAGAAGTTAACTATTAATAGAGATGATTGTATATCGAGAAAATGTTTTGCGTCAAGATACCCTTGAAAAAATAGTAGTTTCTTGCAACACGTATGATTGGGTGATATACGTCTGACAGAACGTAGCTGTCTTCAGACCAATAACCGGCACAATAGTAGGGTTCTTATTGTCTCAGTCAAATAGGGTAAACAAGCCAATAATCTTCTGGTAAGCTGAACATGCGTTGAAGCTCAGCAAACAGTCAAGTTTTCCCGGGATAAACCATAATTAGAGACATTGGAAAATCACGAAAATGTTTAAGATAGTCTGCAATAAACTGTATAATATTAATCGTGACACGTGTGAACAGTTTTGGGACAAATCACACACGCTGTGTGTCCAAGCTGTGCAGTTCTAACTGGGCCTGTTGTAGAGAGAAAATATGCTTCAGATAAACCATATCCAATGTCGATACAAAACATTCAGTGTTATATACAGCATGTTGGAGCCCAGCAAACAGTCAACTATTCCCGCGATTTTCCCGTGTCTCTAACCATCATATCTAACTATTCTATTAAGTATTGTATAATATCGACACTTTGATTGTTACCTAGGATTCCTCGTTTATATTAAAAAGTGGAAAGGAACTTGAATGAACTGAAAAGAAAAAAGTAATTAGGGCTACATAAGTGTTCACTTTATCCTGTTCCACCTATACCTGAGCTACGTCTTGTAATTTAACGGATCAAACTACCTTCTGGCTGGACTCAACAGTTCCGTGTAGTCTCTGTCCTCAGATGCTTATCCATTGGTCTCTATTCCAGTGAGAGGTAGTTGTACATCACAGAAGATAACGGGAGAGACATTAAGAGGGCGTGGTACATAATTCAACGCCAAAAGTATTAATCTATAACTGTAGGCTTCTTGAAGCCGACTTGCGAAAAGTAAACAATAGCAATTCTAGACAATAGTTTTAGCCAACGTTTCAAACAATATTGTTTCGAGTGTTAGGAACTTCTGAGACACAATCTCTGACGCCGGAACCTCGTGAAATTAACTGCGACGCAAGAAATCACGTGTACCGAATTAGTAATTCTAGATAAATATTTACTCATAAAGTTGGCAAATGCCATTATCTAGGATTGTCATTGAGTATTTTATCCATATTGGCTTCGAAAAAAGCGTGGAAATCAACTGATGTTTTCAGCGGTTATTTATCTACTACGCACTCTTAAGGGCGGTTTCACATTCGCACGTATGCTACGCGGTACGCCCTACGCACGCGCATGAACTTATCTTTGAGTCTCATGTCAATAAGGTAACTTTATGCGAGTCCGTAGGTCGTACCGCGTAGCATACGTGTGACTGTGAAACCGCCCTAAGTGTATCTACACAGGTTTGAACAACACTCTTGAGTCACCAAAGACCAGGTAGAGTAAAAAAAATGGCCAAGTCGTTAAAGTACCGGTAACTCAATTGTACAGGAGATCCAAATATAACTTCTCCTAAAATGATTCACTGAAATTATGCAATTTCGGCTTAAATGTTCTTTTATTCAATAATTTGCCACAACTACAAAGTTATGTTAAAAAAATTTACAACACAAAATTTTCAACATTTCTATGGTACGGTTTAAGTGAAATATTCGCAAAGTCTGAGTAAATAAGAGTCCATCTCCTTAAGGGGAAATAAATGTATACGGTGTCGAGTGGACGACTAGAATATTCCATCGTCAATAAAATCTGAACTACTCATCAAAATTCGATGAGATTTTTTTCCCCGAGTAGATATTTTATCAGCGGACATATACTACTATGCGATAGTATGCTTTACTTTTGAGCAAAACATTTTAAATTGGTTATTAGAAAAATAAAGGCTTGAAATCACAAAATCTACAAAAATGGAAAACTGTCTTACTTTTTAATTTTTAATACTGTAATATCCATGCCTCTATAATAACTGAATTTCAAAAATTCTTGCATTTTGGTTTGATAATAATTTTACTCTCCGAAAATCTCTGCGCGGGAGGTTTACGGATGTAAATCAGGTAATGTATTTGACACAGCCATTTGAAGAAATATGTGCATTGTAGTAACTGGCATGTAATTATCCCTCCATTATCTGAATAAAATTGTGCGTGAAGGTTCATTAATTTACGTTTAGTCTTCAGATAACACTATTGTTATCAGTAGCGTATGAAAGGATATGGTTTGACAGCCCAAACCTAGCACAAGAAGGAATACTAAATTAATCGTATTGTTAATCGTTCAACTTCTGAGAAGCGGCTGTAATTTTTGGAAATAAATAAAAATTGCAACAAACGGCTCAATTCACAAGATCAGAGAGTTAAAATATATAGTATATTGCAACGTAATTTCCTAACATTTTCAAAAGGGGCCTTCTCGCAGCCCGTGCACAGAGGCTATCTCACAGCAGAAGTTCAATTCAAAGGAAGATTAAAGAGAGGCAGTGAACACTGTGGAGTTAAGAATGCTTCGTTTCTCTCTGCCCCCGGCTCGTTTATATTTTTTTAATTCAGATAATTTATATGATTGAAGAATTTGTCGATAAGTGAGACGACAAAACGGAACGAAAGTTCCCTTGCTAAATCCTGTTTTTTTTTTAATAATACATAAATGTACAGTAATTAACAGACTTTTGTTTCAAACTTGATTAGAGAAAGGCAGTATCTACCAATATTTATACTTTTACAAGATTTGAATTTTTGTATTTTTATTAACATTGAACATTATATAATGTTATAAATACAGTATTTATAATTAGAATGCACACTTAAAACACTGCTAACGGTAGTTAGTAAGTACAGGTTTTATGTGGTTCAACTTAAATGTTTTACTGTTATTTACGCGAGCGCAAAACAATGTATACAAAATACGTTTGTTACTCTTGGGTCTATTGAACTGATGAAAAAGGGCCTGGGAAGGAGGTGGGGAGCGAATCACAATCTTGCCCCTGGTGAAGGAAAGCCTAGATCAGTCCCTGGGTAAATATATGCCTGTCATGCTTCCAGCATAAGAAATGGAATGTTTGAAAAAAATTTCATAAAATTAAATCATTTCTAAAAACGTAAGGAAAGTAAAAATTCATGAATTAAATGACTTTAATGTTAGAATCAACTATCCTTTGCATACTCAAGCCCCGACCATTTTTCAACTATCTTCTACTCGGTGTAACAGCAGACAATGAACGAATAGATGGGGCTTAAGTGTGCATAGGACATTGGATTCCAACATGCTGGTCATTAATTTCGCGTATGTTTTCATTCCAAATAAAACAACGCTTTTAAAAATATGTTCTTATTTGTACTGTTTTATTTTTTAATGTTTATTTTAACGTTACTTTTTTACATACCGTATTTTGTTTTCACCAGTAAAAAAATTGGGGATATTTTGCCATGTAGCAGTTTGCTAAACAATTTTAATGAAGAGCTACTTATTAACACTGATCCATTTAGATTCTCTGTTTTAAAACGGACGACTGACTGGCGCTCGAAATGCGTGAAACGTGTACGGAGTTAAGTTTTTTTGGTTCATAGACCAGTAAACCTGCGTCCACAATTGTTATCTACGAAAAGAAAACATACTTCAAACTACTTATGAACACCACGCACAATGGAAGAATTATTTTAAAGTCCTCAAACTTGGCTGAATTCGGCATTTTCTGGCGGATGTTTCACAATACATATGTACCGGATGCGTTCGAAATTGAGATATATATAGTTATTACATTGGACAATGCTACAGTGACAGGTTGAATAAAATGGTAGGGTCACTACATAAAGTCTCACAGTACAAACGTCACAGCAAGAACACTACGCGCGCCTTAACGACTTTGGGCGTAGATGCGATATCACAATACACGTGCCGGCTGACATCGTCTTGGCGGGAGGTGAGTGGTCTGGCCACTCAGCCGCCGCTGCTCCGACGATAAAGACAAAAAAACTAGTTCAATTGGCTGTATTCAACGAAGTCAAAATCCTAAGAGGAATTATGTTAAATCACGTCTGTGTTCTTCTGTGTTTTCATTCTTGTTTCGTCTAGTCTTGTGTTTGTAACGTCGCAGTTGTGTCATCTTGTTTTGTGTGTAGCGTTGTCTTCGACTTGCTTGTTATCTCCGCTGTCTAAGTTGTGATAACCTACATTTTCTCAGTTTTCTATTTTTTTGTTATGTTATTTGTTTTGAACGGTTAATTTTTCGTTTATTTGCATTTTCTGCTGTTTGACACAGTTCCTCGTTCAATTTTTTTTGTTTTATTATTTTTGTATGTGTTGACTACAGACTTATTTGTCATGTGTTCATTGTTCTGGGTTTACTCATGATTTTATAAAACGACATAGCAGTACAGTGTCCAAAATATGTCACTACCATTCTCCACCTTTGCAAGAATCTTTCAAAAAAAATTTATCTATCTTTCTCTATATATTTAAATATCTACCAGCTACTGCCTCTGCTCCTGGGTCAGCTAAACGACCGTATAACGGCGTGATTCATAAAGTGAGAATACCTAGGACGACAGCTTCGATCCTACCTTCATGGGAACAGATTGTGTATCACTTTACAAGGGCCTCTTTGGTGTTTTATCCGATATTCTGACGGTACCATGCTTTCCTCACACAGAAGGTTCTGCACCAAGGTGGCTCAAAATGACTTACATAGTACCCTAGGATCCTAACGTAGATTAAGGTGTCACAGGCACTTCAGATTAATGCGTCTAAAAGTTACATCAGAGCTTTCACAATATTTTATAGCGGATAATCTATTGCTAAGGAAACAAAAACACCAACTGTCTCTTGAGCTACCAATGTTCAGTATATAGAAAAATTTTACAAAAACTCAAAAGCCACAGTATCTACGAAAACATTGCAAAACACTTTTTAATAAGTCATAATTCATGTAAAAATACGTTTTGAAGTAAAAAAAAAAAAACGAATGTATTCAAAATTGATTAAATTTGCTTCAAGGACAATGGTACCATAGCGCAACAACAGTTACTGAAGTGCCATAAAATAAAAAAAAAAAAAAAAAAAAAAAAAAAAAAAAAAAAAAAAAAAAAAAAAAAAAAAAAAAAAAAAAAAAAAAAAAAAAAAAAAAAAAAAAAAAAAAAAAAAAAAAAAAAAAAAAAAAAAAAAAAAAAAAAAAAACTGAAATATCACGTACCAGTTTGCAAGTATAGAAACAGGATAATAAAACTCGTGTGTCAAGTTAACTCTTAGGTCTGCATTAAAGGCTCAGTAGGCGTCACAACCTGTGTATTTACGACTGCAAATCACCCTCTTGTCCACTGAGGACAACTTCTCATGTGAATAGTGATTATATGTCTATCGTAAAAAAAACTGAACCTGCAATACGAAAACAGAGAAAATTCTGAAATAGAAGATAAATAATATATATATATATATAGGAAGGGAATGACTAAGACAGAATTAACAAGAAAGGAGGAAAGTAAAATTATGAATCTAAAAGGCAAAAATTGATGTATTGTGAACGAGACAAAAAAGAGAGACAAAAGAAAGGAGGAAATAAAAAATTGGAAATAAACGTAGGAGAGTTATTGAAAGTGAGTGATTAAACGACAGAGAGTGCACGTAAGTGTATGACTGTGCGAGAGAAACTCGTGTTGTCCCAATACTTCAACATCTAGCCCCATGCCAAGCCAGCGGTGCTCCATCATGTTGTGTCACATACCGCTTACATCAACCTATACAATTACATGGCTCGAGTCTATCCTACCAGACATCGACCTCTGCCTGCCCCTGTACTGCCTGCACCCTCGTCCTAGCCACGCGAGTGTGATCAGCGGGTTGCATGCATAGCAAGGCGTATTCCCTCTTGGCGGTGCGAGGCGGCCCGGTATAGATTAACAGAGAGGGGGGGATTGCTCACACATTGTGCTGTGATTTTTTGACAGAGTAAACTCCACTGATAGATACACACTCGAGAAAAGTTGACCATTTTATAGCTCAGCAGTATGTGTTTGACTGTTTTAAATGTGATTGGACACTCTAATGTGTAACATTTAATTATTGGCTCACAGTGTTCCCAGCTACAATCTACGACATTGTAGACCAGTGTAAGACGTCAAGCGAGAGAACAACAATTTTCTGTCTAATCTGTTGTCATAAAATAACGCGAAATTTGTGAGTCACTGATTATAACTAACTCATAATGTGTTTATTTTTTACATTTACCGTCAAATTACAGAAAAATATCACGCATGCATGACTGAGATTATAAAACCGAAAAAATATAATATACATTAGTGTTGTTAAATTATTAAAAGGATCTCTTAGTATATCCATAATGTATGCATTTCATTGTACACCCTGCATTTTACACGTGGCAGTAACGTGCAATTAAAATACACATCGTCTTCCGCAGATACATCGTTGGTATATAGCGAAAATTGTTTGTGTCAACATACTCTTGAAAACATTATAGTTTCTTGTGACATGTATGATTGGGTGATATACGTCTGATACAACGTAGTTGTCTGCAGACCAATAATAGGCATATACAATAGCAGGATTAATATTGGCTCAGTCAAATAGGGCAACAGCTCCACGTACAAGCGAAAGCCAGTTATCTTTCCATAAGATGAACGTACGTTGAATCCCACCAGACAGTCAAGTTTTCACGCGATAAACCGTTATCTATAATTATGTCGGATAAACAAACTTTGAAACTCGATTACGTGAGATTTCATAGATAAACTGATTATGTGAACAATAGGAGTACTTATTGGAAGGCTGCGGTATTTGATGTGACAACTAAACAAACAAGTTTCTAATATCACAATAGTAGGGATCCATACACAATCTGTATCTCTCTCACACGCACGTCAATTGATTTCCTTAAGGGAGTGCTTGACCGAAATGTTATACTGTTTTAATAATGTATAGTCTACTCCTCGAAGGAAAATGTAGGCTCATGAGATCACCTTTCTGCCTGTGTGTATGAGTTTTGTCCGTGTGTGTGTGTGTGTGTGTCCCCACTAAAATTTTTGAACCAGTAGACCGAATTTCATCAAACTTCGTACACATATAGTACTTAGCAACTTGACTTCACTTTCATGTATTTTGTTTACGCCATTTTCATATTATTAAAGTGGTAGCCATTTTTGGTGCACAGATACTACATACAAATTTGACTTGACTTAATATATTTCTTTCATCGTGTGTTCATATTATCAAAATGGCGGCTATATTTTATTTTTAGCATCGTACTGCATATTTTTCAAAATTTCTTTAATGCTGGTACACATATTCTACACACAAATCTTGCTTGATTTTTTCTATTTCGTTCATCATGCGTTAATATTTTCCAAATGGCGGACATGTATATATTTTTATCATAGTATAACATTTTTTAAGAAGTATATTTCAGAATTTCATCAAACATGGTACATACATACTGCTTACAAAGTTGAATTGACTTTTTGCATTTCGTTCGTTCTGCTATTATCAAAATGGCGGCATTTACAATTTTCAGTATGGTATCACATATCATAAGAAGAATTTTTAAAATTTCATCAAACTTGGTACACGTAAACCACATACAATGCTGACATGACTTTTGAATATTTCGTTTACTCTGTATTCAAATTTTCGAAACGGCGGCTATGTATGTAATTTTTATTATAGTATTACACATCTTAGGAAATATTTTTCAGAATCTCACCAAACTTTGTACACACATACTATTTTACAAAGCTGACTTGACTTTGTGTATTTCGTTCATACAGTGTTCATATTTTCAAAATGGTGTCCATTTATAATTTTTTACATAACATAACATATTTTAGGATGAATTATTCAGAATTTCATTAAATTTGGTGCATATATATATATATATATATATATATATATATATATATATATATATATATATAACGTACAAAGCTGACTTCACTTTTGTGTATTTTGTTCAACCTTTGTTCGAATTTTCAAAATGACGGATATTTTTATATTTTTAGCATAGTGTTACATGTCGTAGGAAGAATTTTCATAATATCACCAAACTTGGTACACATATACTACACACAATTACTTTCGCGTGTTTCGTTCATCCTGTGATTATATTTATAAACGACGGCTATATTTATATCGTAGCATAGCATTACATAATGATAGCCATATTTATATATTTTGCACAAAACGCCATATGTGTTAAGAAAATTATTTGTATGGATTTTATCAAACGTAGCCTACAAAGCTCGCTTGACTTATCTGTGTTTCTTCTATCTCGTGATTATATTTTTATAATGGCGACAATGTCATATTTTTGCGTAATATGACATATTTGGGGAAACATTTTCCGAAGTTCATTAATTTCGGCACGCATATTCTAGTTACTTAGTTCACTCGACTTTTGTGTGTTTAGTTCAACTTTTGGTAATTTTTTGAAATCTACGCAATTTTTATCTTTACGATAGAAAGACATTTCTTAAATTTTTTTCATCATTTTAATCAAGCTGGGTAGGGGTATATTTCTTAGTAAGATGACTAATTTTTTGTATATTTTGTTTGTCATATGTCTTACTTAATATTATTATTCATTGTTCCTAGATGTAGGATGTAAACGATTTTAACCTTCAGGGTTAATTTGCACCCCCTTGAGGAATGTAGGCTTGTCAGTTATGCTAGTAACTGTTTGTTTATATTTGTACTTGATATGTTCGGTTTTTTAGACAAACACTGTGACTATTTATTTCCCGCAATGAAACATAATTTTTCAGCTTTCACAGTTTTTTATAACGGCATGTCAAATTGCACATTTTCTTGTAACGGTTATATGCATTAAAGGAAAACCAACTAAGTTACAGAACTGAAATAATTCACACTTAATAACGGTGTTGTAGGCTACAAGGTCTCCTATACAAACAAATTTAAAAATGTTTGCAGTTTTACAAAATGTTTAATTTTTTTAAATTGTAATTTTAATATCAGAATTTTTTTAAATATAACAAATTATTATTTATATAAAGGAGACATTACAACCTACAACACCGTTATTCAGTGTGAATTATTTCGTTTCTCTAAGTCGTTTTTTTTCCTATAGTACATAAACCCGTTTCAAGAAAATATGGATTTTGACATGCCATTATTAAAAAAGCTATGGAAACTAAACAATTTTCAGTTCAGAAAAAAAAATAGTCGCAATGAACGTCTACGAATTAAACCATATCTCGTATAAATTTAAAAATTATTAAAACAATATAAAATTTTAAGTCAAACAGCTACTTATTTCGCCCATCTTACTTACAAATCAGGTACAGCGGAAGCCATGACAGCGCGAAACTCTGGTATTAATACAACAGAAAGGTGCCGGAATGAGAAGGGCGGGGAAACGGGAGATCCCCGAGAATACCCGCCAACCAGCGACGTCGTACGGCACGATTCCCGCGTGCGAAAATCCTAGATACAAGGCCGCCGGGAATCGAACCCAGATAGCCTCAGGTGTGACCACTTCACCGCCGCGGTCTCGAAGCACTGGCAATGTGAACCTTTATTTCCAAGGTTGTCACATCGAAGCCAGAACATCTAGCCAAGTAACAGTTATTAGACAGGAAACCAAGGCTAACTGTATATGAAAACGGCAAATAACTGAGCAAATTTTTAACCAATGTAAACAACGGTTCATATGGATAGGCAATTTCTTAAGAAAGTCGTTCGAAACTAATTGCTGAAAGAGATTTTTACGAAGATCAGTTACGAAATCAACCCCTTCTAACTTTCATACAAAGCTCCTGTAGGCTATAGTAGCCTACTTAGTTTTAATTTCAAACCTTCAAACGCGAATATACACACAAGTCACGTAAATGTCACATTACTTCAAGTATTAAGAGTAAGTGGACCAGGCGCCTGAGCCATGTTGCAGCGCTACGGAAAGTATATTTTCTTGTATATCTATTAAACATGATTCCAATGCGTTTATCTGCGAAATGAAGACACACTTCAAACTGAGTCCCTATGAATTTAAAAATTCCGTTCGCTATTTAAATGCATGATTTCCAAGCTCCTCAAAAGTGCAAAAAATGACTTTTTCACGTTGCTGTAGCTGAGAAAATATCAACCGTAATCGTAAAGCCAAATCATAGAAGTTTGCATTGGACTTAACCACATACTTTCCACAAATAAAATAATACGGTCATCGCTTGAAGTCCCGTTGAAAAACTGATTCTACGAAATCTCTGCACCCTAGTTCAGTCCTTCGCGCCTAGAGGCGATGAGGTGTTTGACGCACGGGTTATATTCGACTTATCGCCTTCCCCGTTTCCGTGCCTCAAACGTAAAAAAGAAAAGTTAGCGTCAACTAACTCTCAAGGAAAATAAAAAAATTAATGATTTGGTGTTCCCAAAATTGAAGGAATTATTAATGAATTCTCCACAGGCTGTTCGAGGTAAATGCCGCACTTTTGAAGATTGCTTTGTTTAGAATAACGATTGAGAAATGTTTTTATTATTGCCTCAGACGGTAACTTTTGATTTCCATACGGTCTGTACAGATTAATTCCGGAATCACATTGGCGCGATGGACGCGACGCGAATAGCAAACGATAGCCAATTTGCGTCGATGTGGACGCTCTGACATCACCTAATCATCACCGCTGATTCGCCGACTACCTTTCGTTTCTCGCGTCGCTTCTTTGGCACCATTGTGATTCCGGTATGATTTTTATATAAAATTGGTGTGTGTTTACATTAAAAACTGGCAGAAAAATAAAGCTTTAGATTATATATGTTACCTCAGTCGGTTCCAGTTTTCACTTGCAGTCTGTATGAAGACAGGGACATATGTCAGCTCCCGAAACATCGCGACTAACTCGTCTGCGAGAAACTCCTGTGTTCTTCTGTTTTCATCGTTGTCTCGTCTAATCTTGTGTTCGTAACGTCGCTGTTGACAAACCGTTATGTGTGTAACGTTACCTTCGTCTTTGTTATTGTCTCCGCTGGCTTAATTTTTTTGTACTGAGATTTCTCAGTTTACTTTGTTCCTTCGCTTTATTTGTTTTGTTCTTTAATTTATTTGTATATTCTGGAATCTGACGCAATCCTTCTTGTGATTTTTTTGCACATATAATTTATGTATGTATTTACTACAGCCAATGTAACTTCTTTTTCCTTATAATTTTCATTGTTTGCTCTTGGTTTTCCCAAAGACGACACAGTAATTCAGTGGCGTTTATCCACGATTTTCGCTAAAAGCAGAAAAATATAAATTATCTGAAGGGAATAAAAAGTAATAAAGACTCTAGAAAGCATCAATTTGTCGCGAACCTATAACTGTTTCCACTAAATAAAGGAGAATTGTCATAATTTTACTAAACGATTACAGACACGTTTACATAAAGAAATTTAACTTTAAATTTGTTCCAGAGTTAGAGGACTTTCAGATTCCGAAATATTAAACCGAGACACTAAACATCTTCTAGGTTTATGTAAATTCTTTATGGTCTTTGTAACCTGTACCGAACTTGTAGGGACATTAATCTAACGTTTGAATATTATTACCTATTTACGCATACGCTGACAGTTATAAATATTTTAGTTCTTGTATATAACTCATTTAAAACAATTGTATTTTGTAAACATGACTTGTCCAATGTCTTTTTCTAAAAATTTACACGAAAATATTAGAATATTTGCAATAAATTATACTACTATACTAAACATACAAACGCAGAATACCACTGCTCTTTTATGACCTGTTCTCCAAACTAGTAAATATGTGGTTTACCATAATAGTTTATTATTATACATTAACAAGCTTGACTGTTCAATCTCTTCATATAAAATTATCGCACCCTGTATGCCACCCACGTAAAATGTACCGCTTAAGAAATAAAAGGGTGAGATCTAAAATCTGCGTATCTTATTAGCAATGATAGGAACACCATCTGGGCCTTTCGCTAATGGCAGGAGTCATCAAGACATCGTTAACTCCGGAATGTATCTTTGAACGTGAAAGAGAGCCCACATGCAGTTCTATTTATTTCGAATTCAAGGATCGTAAAAAATTACCCGCTCGTCCACATTAATTAACGGAACAGTTCTGACTTTACATCAGCCTTGATTACATTTTTCATTGCCGTGTTAATGGCATGATAAAACTTCTAATGTATGCCGTTGCGTTCAGTACTTCTAATGGCACACTAAATTACTGTTACTGAAAAAGTCTTCTCGTGCAGTTACATTTACGTCTGTGAACTTCAATTCCATTTTTTTGTTAGATTTATTCACATTTTGAACGGAGATATTTTTTTCGTTAAACTTTGTTACTGTCCTTTATTTTTGCAGTGTATACAAAATATTTTATATCTTATTTGCATAGGGTTATGCATCAGTATAATGTGCATCAATTGTAAGGTATGAGCAAAACATGTTAAATGTTTTCAGATTTGAAACAGTCTTACAAAAATATTTTAGTCCTATAAAGTCAGTATTTATGACAACAAGATATAGAGCTAAAATATTTTTGGGAGACTGTTTCACAGCTGAATAGGCCTAAGCGACGAAATTACAATGTGCGCTCCCGTAAGTAGATATAAATGGAATCTAATAAAATAGATATTCCCTAATATTTTTCACATAGTGTAACAATTCACCGTAAATCTAGCGATGCATAAACCAGTTCAGTTAGACTGTTTGATAATATACATAAATAAAATATTTCTGCAATAATTTGTTGATTTCGTGTGTTTTAAGTTTCATAATACGTGCGCCTTAAACCAGTGGCATTAAACTGTAATACCTGAACTAATATGGAGCTTTCACCTGATTTGGACTAGAAAACATAAACATTCATAATATTTTTAAACGTACAAAACAATTCTGTTTTAAGATATTATGTTGGACTAATCTCATAATAATTTGAACGAATAACGAACGCCATCGTCCATAGTTAAATATTTTTACAGCAACTTGTTTTCGTGCCTTACGCCCACATATGCAGCTCTACTTCGTGGTTATTAGCAGTGGGTCATTGTGCATAGTCGCCTGCCATTTGTCTCTACCAATCAGAATAATGTTACTGCGACTCCACGTGTCTGTGATTTGCGGGTGGATCCCCAACACGCTGGGAGTTAGACATTCAATCGTTGGCCATGAAGCAGGGCTGCTGAGTTGTATCTAAGATATTGCAACACGATGTTGCCAAAAAAAATTTGCGACAATCCAGGGTCCCTACCTATAGCTAACCTACGTACAGCACTGGCAATGTACAGTGGCGGGTATGCAACCACGATAGTTCAGACTACATTCAGTGTAATTAAACAACGCCCAATCTGCACGTTCTTGAAGATAGTGTCTGATCACATTGAAGTGAAGAGAATTTGGTCAGCACGTAACATCGAGGTCTTTAGCGCTCGTGAGAGGTGACATGATATGAGTATGGGGCAGCGCCTGAGAGAAGGGGCGTGCAATTGGGAAATCTCCGAGAAAGCCCGCCGACCAGCGACATGCGGAAATCCGAGGACCGACCCGGTCGGGAGGTGAACCCGAATCGCATTTGGTGAGAGGGTTCGGAGACGAGTCTTCTTGCCAATGCACCAATTGTGGCCCTTCAGAGAACAGTGCCTGTTCGAAGTCTTTAATTTAAAAATATGTGATAAATTATCACTGATAACGGAAAACTGTCGGCCGCAGTTGGCCACTCACACAGACAGCGCTGAAATACGCTACCGTAGACAAAACTGCAAACCTATGAAACTGTTGGTATTGGTGTTGCCACAGTTTCTGTAACTACTGTAACTGTTTACAATCGTTAAAAATAATTTGCCTGTATTTGTTATAGGGCGGTTCCTGTAACATAAAACATATTATTAAGGCCTTGTTACGGAATTTTGCAGTGATTTCGAAAATATTTTTTTTTATTGCTACCTGATACACATATCAAAATTTCGCTACACAGTTTTGACACTTATATGTTATAATTTGTAGCTGAATTTTTTTGTAAAATTATACTGAACGGTTTTTTAGATTTCATTACCCAAAGCACCACGTTTTTCGTCGTGAAAATAAGCAAAAATGAAGGCAATTATTTGTTTGCTGGCAAATGGTACATTATTTTAAAAAATGCGTCCACAGTATTGTGCATCGTGTGATTGCACATTGACTCAATTTTTTTTCAAAACTTTTGGTTCAAAAATATTTGAGTTATTGTCACCAGTCTAAAAAAAACTCGGGAACAAGCCCTTAATTCCGACTGTTAGGTGGGATTTGTGTCTCTGCTACACCGGAAGTCACACATTTACAGAGAATGTGAGAGGCTTACGTTAAAGAACAGTTCCATTGTTCACATGGAGCGATTTCATAAAACGATGGAAAACTGAAATCAGTATGGCCGGAGCTGGGGATCGAACCCGGGTCGTCCCGAATGCGAGGTCATCGTGTTACCATTGCGCCATCTCATTCTGTTTTTTAAACCACGCCGCAAAAAAAGGGGTGTTATAAGTTTGACGTGTGTGTGTGATTATCTGTGTGTCTGTCTATGGCATCGTAGCTCCTAAACAAATTGACCGATTTTGATGCGTTTTTTTTAATCTGACGTGATCGAAATGGTTCTTAGCTATGATTCAAGGAAATCTGTTCACCCGTTTAAAGATAATGAGCTCTTTTCTAGTTTTTAACTATTTATTCCAGGAAGTGTTGCTTAGCAACGATGCACTGAATGCGGCTACATAATCATTGTTGTAATTTTCATTGTAAACTATGAATACAAGACATTTAATGGTTACAGTAATGCGTTTCGTAATCTTTGCAGTTCAGCTAAAGCATATTTGTCATGATGATTGTTAAATTACTTTCTTCATTAAGTTCGCAAATTGCAATATTCTGCAAACTTTGTACACGACTTAAGGCCACGTAAGCGTCGCTCTATAGTTTTATTAGATCGTGAAATACTGGTATTCCTAGCATTTATTGTTTGACGTAAACTACGTTCTACATAACTTTCTTTACATCTCTTCATAGTCTTAGTCAACGCATACCTCTCCAAACGACGCTGTCTGTCTTTTGGACTTTCTTGTCTGCGCAGTTCAGTCTTTCGAGTAGTTTCAGATAGCACAAACTATTGTCTTTTAGGAGTGTAATCTTCAGGCTGCGTTAATTTGCGCCTTTTGGCTTCATTTTGAGCTTTTTAAGTTTTTCTCCCAATCCCCATGTTTAACACTTTCACTTAAGCTTACAAAAAATATTATGAAAAACTATTCAAATAAACATAATAGTAATTAAACTTTGCAACCGTAAACTAACTCTATGAAATAATCTCCTAAACATAAAAAAAAAGAATTACTATTATCATCTAACCAAAAAAAAATTCTTTGTTTGTAATCACTGCATACCAATCACTTATTTACAAACAAAATACTAAAGAAAACAAGAGAAGTAAAAATAATAAATAAATTCATACTGAACCTCATAACTTGCGTTGCTGCACTATTAAAATAGTTAATAATATTTCGTGTATGCAAGTAATTTACTAAGAATGAAGTAAAATTAAACATTTTAAGTAAACCCCGACATAAAATAACTCTAAAGAAAAAAAAATAATTTTTTTTCTCTTTGGCCTTTTAACTTCATTAAAAGTACCTACTAATATTTTAATGATGAGCGTCGTCACGTGGGGGGACCGCTAATTAAATGAAATATAAAAATTATAGAAATAAAAATAATATTGATGATACAAGTTTGGATTATACAACGACTTACGCTATGTAAGCAACGTTGGCGTGAAACAAAACTACAACAATATTCAATCGTTTATTTTTCATTCTTGATTAATTTACTCTGAAAAATTCGTAAAATAACCTTCAACATCTGCCCTGACGTGTCTGTCCGTTTGGGTCGCCGCATTCTGGACACCCCCACCCCATTGCCACATACCGCGCTATCAAGCGAACGCCTCTTACTTATATAATTAGTACAATATCAAAACACTGCATGAACTAACTAACAAAACTAAGTTCATGCGTACAATTTGAAACTAGTAGGTATTTTCTATCTTTTATACCTATGCATTTATAATTCTTCACATAGCGGTCACCTGACTTGATGACGCTCATCGTCAAAATATTATTAGGTACTTTTAATAAAGTTAAATGGCCAAGAGAGAAATTTATTTTTTATACTTTTTTGAGTTTTTTACATCGGGGTTACTTAAAAATTTTAATTTTACTTTTAGTTTTGTAGGTAGCAACAGAACTTTAATAAAACTGCATAACAACTTTGCATTTGTTGCTGAAATTCAATTCCCGTTCCTTTAAATATGATCATTATGTTGTTATTTTCCTGCAGTTTTCTCTAGATGAATATGAGTTAACACATTGTTTCTCTGACTTTTACACTGAAACCATTAATAATCTTCGGTTTAAACTCTTAAACAAAAAAAAATAAATTTACCACACATTTCTGCGTTTTGACACTGTCTTCTGATGTACTGATAAAGTACGTAAATTGCAAAATAAATATCGTAACAGTAATATTGCGATAATACATTACGTTACAAGCAGATATTATTCTGATAGCAAAAACATAAAGAATTAAATTTATGCTTCAAATGTTAAACATTTTCCGTTGCATTTTTTTTGTGCTATCGTAAAATTTGTTTTGGATCCAAACTGTAATATGGACGCAAAATGAAGTGAATTGGAAGCAAATGAAGCATTCATATTAAAATTATTGGAATGCACATTCATGTCAAGCGACGGGAAAGCGCCTGTACGCATTTTTAATTCGTTCTCCGCAAACAAATGCGTTGATGGGGAAATTTTCACGTCATAAAACCGGAATTTCACAACCACCAAATGTCTGTTTCAGATACTAGTTTTTATCCCCTCAGTTCCCTGACCGGCAAAATCATTTTTACAGCAACAAAGTACGCATATGGTGTTTCGCGCGTTTTAACCGAAATTGTTTGATACAAATAAAAACGGTATTTTTTTAAAACTTTCGTCACAAATACGTTGAATAAGCAGAGAATATTAACAGGGTATACAGAAATATGATCAGGGAAAATGTATTCCCTTTATTTGAACATTCATAATATATGTTATAGTAACGAATAAATATTTAAACAGTTTTAAGTTACTTCTAATTTAACATTTGCAGTAGATCGGGTACGTGCCGCTGTGATCGACGAATCTGATCTCTCCCCTCCGATCTAGACGATCCGGTTTCGATCCCCGGCAGGTTCGATTCCGGATTTTTCGCATGTGTAAAACGCGGGTTTTCTCGGAGAACTCCCGTTTCCCCCGCCTCTCTCATTCCATCGCTGCTACACCCACATCTCACCCTCTCCTCATACATTCTTCAGGCAGCCGGCTCAAACATCACTCCAGCCTTCATCCACAATGTGACGTTGCCAGAAGACGGGAACACGTGGTGGATTTTCACTAGAGAAACGTAATTCGTGTTACATTAAACTATGTGCTGAGGCTCCCTCAATGCCCCTACGGGTAACTACTACTGAGGTGCCTATCTCTATAGCATAGAGTAAATAAAATCAAGAGAGTTAAACGTTACTTACCTTCAAAGTGTCTAACCCTGGAGCACAGAGTAAATAAGATCAAGAGGGAAGAAAAATGTTAAATCGGCGACTATACCACACATTCTATTTACCTTAAGGTACAGTACAAGCATGGCAATGGAGCTAGTAATGTACAGTTAGGTCGCAATTTGTCGGGCTAGTTATGAATATAAACAATGCCATGCACATTGCGGCGTAATTAAATGTTAACAGTTAAATAGCAGTGTTTGTACTGTAGCGCAGTGCAAATAGAATATGTAGAATAGTCGCACATTTAACCTTTTTCTTCTTAGAATTCCAAAAAGGGCGAACAATAGTAAAATTCAATATAGCGACTCAAACTGAGCCTTATATTGTCAAAGCAATGATGGATTCGTGTAGTTCAAGTCGATTTGCGTTGCCGACGTAAACATTGTATGTTTACGTAAGTCGAGCAAAAATAATATCCGTATTTTCTTGTAGGACAGGACTAAGGTCTTCTGATGGGAATTTTTTATAATCCGATACCGCCGATTTCAACAAAGAATTTATAACGTCAGCCATGACTTCGATTACGCAACGCATTTCACGACATCTCGTAGATCTTCCCTCAACACACTAACAGCGAATCCAGACGAATGTCGGAATTTCAAGCGTGCATAGTTTGTAGAAATGTAATATTTAAATGTAGTATCCAAAGTAAATATGTGCGTTGAAAGGTTTCACCTTAATATTCCATGTATCAAATAGTAAAGTGAAATCCATCCGCTCTTTTTTATTTCACGACGCCAGTTTCGAATAATACGTTTTTAATGTTCTTCGCCTGAAAACTCATCTACGATATTTTACCATTTTTAGTCATGTAAAGTGAAAACAAGCAAACGGGTTTAATTGTACTTTTTTGATAACAAAATACTTTTATTGAGTAGCAAAATAAAACACATCCGTTTATTTTCTCGACATACCAGATTCAAATAGTACATTTTTAAACGTACTTTGCCTAAAATTCAGCAACTTTATTTTAATATTTTCGGTATCACAAAGTGCATCGAAAAAATAGTGGACGAATTTTATCTTAGCATTAGATGACAATTAACTGGTATCGAACTGCCAAATTAAACCCATGCGCTCTTTTTTATATTCGAATACCAGTTTCAAAGAATAAATGTCCGAGTGCTGCCCTACTGGAATTAAACCTATCCAGCAGACAGTGACAACAAATTATTTAAAAATATATATAATTTAATTACCGTGCCTGTTTGTCATCATACAAAATTGTGGCAAGACATATGCATAATCTGCTCAGTGGAAAATACAGGCTTCCATTATATCTTCTTTAAGGCAATTTCTCTTGCCTACATGACATTATGTCAGAGATGGAAAACGCAGTATTAAGTTGGGCTGGGTTGGTAATGTTGGTAAACATTTATCAACATGGAGACATAGAAAATGTTCCCTTGAAACCTCATTCGCAGATAAGGCAAAACTAATAGAAGCTATGTCGAGTTGTACCCACATATCGTACACATACGAGCCTTCATGAATCTCATATTTCACATTATGGAATGTGTCTCATTTTACACACGAGCCTCATCTTTCACAACGTTAACGCCTTTAAAAATCTCGTACATTTAATTGCGACACAAGGGATCACGCTTAACAAATGCATCATTCCAGGTAAATATTTGCTCATAAAGTTGGCAAATATAATCATCAAAACTTTTTGTTTTGTAGTTTTTTTTCTGTATTGACTTTAAAAAAGTGTGTCAACTGAAGGATTCAACGCTTATTTACCTAACACGCTCTCGTAAGATTTTATAAGGCAAAGGAAACGTGAGTTTACATACCCAGGGTGATTTCAGGAACTACTAAAAACGAGCTTATCTACACCCCGTTTAAAATGGCAGTATACGCTTTGTTAGATAACGCACTACTCTAGTGTGTTCAATAAGTATACAGAGAGCAGACGCAAAGAACATCTTCATTTCACGGAACAAACGGAACAGATTGTTGCAAGAATAATTCACGTAATACTGACAACCAAACTGAACTTTTGTACCTATCTTAAGGCTATGCAGGTAGTTTTTTTTTCAATTGGTAGAAAAAAACTCTTAAAGTTTTTTGACGGAATGCTTTGAGAACATTAAATACGAAGAGCAGTTAAATGATTCACAATTCCGTGTATGTATATACTACTATAGCTACAATAAATGTGACAGACGACAAAAAAGTAAAAAGAATTAACATATACGAATACTATGGGACGTAAATTAACACGAAACAACGAAATTATAATACTGTAAGCAGAATCTGATGGCATGTTGAAACTGCGATTTAGAAACTAATTTTAAGTTTGCTACATATGTAATCTCCTTGACGTTATTTAGTATTTTCACAGGATGAAATTCATGAAACCTGGTAATGAAATGTATTCATTCTGCAGTGACTAATACTACAATAGCTAATTCCAGACTTTTTTTTAACTACCTCGATATTTTTAGAACCTATCAGACCTTAATGTGCGGATATAAGGTTATGTGTTACGCTGTTAAAAATGTACGAAAAATAAAATATTCTCAACTTCGCCAAAACTACGTGACTTGTGTTGACATTGTTGGCGAGGAAAAATGTAGAGTGAAAAATACTACAAACCCGAGAAAAACTTGTGCTCATTTTTCCGGCTAAGAGATAAATGTGCGAACATCTCACGTCATAGCTGAAGAGAAGGGAACATTTCCCTGCCAGGAAGACAGAAAACACACGTCGTACGTACGCGGGGGGCCGCGGGCATTAACGAGCCCCGCCAGAGAGAAAGAACGCTGGTGCCAGGCCCGGGAGTATTGTTGCCTGCCACGGCGACGCGAGCGCGCCAGGGCGGGTGGTTTCAGAAACTTTCTCCCCTTCCACCTCAGACAAGTCAAACAAAGTGCTCAGTGCAAACAGTCTCTTTGTCTCTGCTGCAGCGCGGCGCGTGGCTGTGGCGACGAACTTCTGCCTTGTGTGTGAGACCGTATCAAACATCTCGTCATACAGAGTTCCTGTGACCTTCTCTCTGTTTCCACACCCTCATACCTTCCCCCCACAAAGTCCTCACCATCTCCCTCCCTATCTTTCTCTCTCTACACACGAGCCAGAAATTACTCTCCCGCCGGGGGAGACCTCGTCCTTTGACATTCTTATTTGCCGTGACTCTCGCCAACTTCCCCACCCGAATAAAACAAAATATCCAACGGATCGTCATTCTGCAGGATTAACCGAACTGTGTCGTGATCTTCTGGAACGTGAAACTAACCTAAGACTTGATAAAAAAAAAACTTCCGCAAACCCTACGGGGCTGCTTTGTGGCTCCGCGGTTTTACAATGTGGCATTTAAAAATGTTTAACTCGGAACAGCTAGTTGAACGAATAACGGAGTTTATATCGGTTGATTAAACATATGAAAATTAGTGCTTAGATTGAACAACTCTTTTTTCTTAAAAAGTCTAACACTAAAACAATTTATGTGGCGGAGTGTCACCAGGGCCGTATTTATCGCTAGGCCCACTAGGCCTAGGGCGCAACTTTCACAAGGGCGCACTTTTATCGAGGAGAACATGTGAAGAACTTTCCATCACTACTTTTAAAAGTGCCAATATAGCTACAAGAAAAAAATGTCATTGGCTTTACTTTTGGCATTGTTGACTTATGCTGTCTCTATTAGTTTTTCTGCTCTATGACCAATCTACCTAATCATTTTCAAAAACTGTGTTACATTTAAGCTGAATTATTTGTGTGTTATTACTGTTATTATACATAGCGAGAGGACAGAGCAGAGTACTTTAAATAAAGTGGTGCTGAAAACGAGGAATGGACGCCAGTTGCTAAGGAAGGATGGAAAACAGAGGGCGCTTAGACTGACGGGCCAAGGGTGCCTGTACTCTGTTCACTCCAAGGTTGTAGCAGAAGTAACAATAGCTAACTAAGCAAATCAAAGCAATTGAATTATAATTTGAATCCTCACGTTGTGATTGTACCGTAACACAGTTACCTTGGAGTATTTCAATATTTCAAATTTGATCTGTGATGTGCAAAAATTTTATTGTCATTCACTTGACCTTATAATGGATAGGGTATAGAAGCTTAAATCCGGCCCTGAGTGTCCCCCTTGTCACGGCTTACTATACATGAACGTGTTACATTGGTTGGAGTTACATATCTATCGTTCTGTCTAACTTGTTTGTTTGTACAGACTTTGGCTATAACAGTACATAATTATATTAAAACTGACGAGACAAATGCATTTACGCTCGTCAAAGTACAATTCCCGTCAAAACAAGGTAATATAACATATTTCAGTGTTCTGTGTTATAATGCAGTGGTCCCAATAATTTGTTTCATCCCCTCGCTCGCCGGCGGAGGAAGAGCAGTGGTAGAAATTTGTACTCGCATCCGAGAGGGCCTGAATTCGATTCCCCGCACAGAAAAAAAATGTTTAATATAGTCAACCGTATGCTTGTATGTGGCCAAACAATAGTGTAAACGACGAATCGACCAAACGTATGGTTGCCTGCCAGATATTGTTCCTCGACAGGAGGGTTTAATACTGTTAAACACATATTTTGTTAGGAAAACAAAACCAATTTTTTTATGTATTTCTCATACCTTTCAACCAACAAAAGTGTTGTTGAATAAAATACGTATTTGTTCCTTCATAGACGTAATAATTTTTAAATAGTTCAGATTTGTCTAAATTTTTAAATATTTTAATTGAACTCATAAATTTTATTTAATTTAAATTATGTTATATTATAGTTTGTAGGAACGTCTCCATAGCCAGCTGATTTTGTATTTGTTGTGCAAGTTTAGGATACCCTGGGATACCCTTTAATTTAAGTATGCTTAAAGAATGTTTTATAGTTGTTTATTTGGTTGCTAAGGCAATATTTTCCAAGGATAATTTTGCTAAATGTGCTCAGCCCAATATATTCATGTTTAATCTGTTTGGTCGTAAGAAAAGGGTTTTCAGAATTTTTTAAGTCGGTTCTTGATCCTTCTTCAAAATTAACTGATGTATTCAGGGGAATGCAGATATCAAAATCGGCATACTTAAGTCTAGAGAGACATATTAACTAGACCAAGTTGTTAGAGATTGTGGTAGGGAGCGAGGACGCCAATCAGGCGCTAGTCTAGACTATTTTAGTGCTGAGCAGCTGTTTGGCTTCCCGAAGACGTGGAGTTTACCTGGCGCCATGACTTCTGCTAATCACAGCTACCGGCTAAATCGATCACGAAGAGTATCGTAAGCCAGTCGTAAAATTGTGTCATTTTATACGCATTCCCGGGACACGACCATGAATTCAAAGAATGTATGAATATATTTATTTGAATCTAGTCAAGTCTGGTTATCCAGAGTCGTTTGTAGGAGTTCGTAATTTACCGGCGTATATTGCTAACTGAATCAAAACTTTTGTTTTTAAAGACTTAAATTTGTTTTAAACTATTCAAACTATTACATTTTGAGAACTTTTGATGTACTCTATCTATATTAACTTATTCCCAGTGCTGTAGTTCCAATTTAACGGCAGCAAATTTGAACATTTTAGCTGCCCCTTAAAATTTATTAAACTACATTTTGTAAGTAAGGGTGTAGGATATGTAACATATATTTGTTTTGGCATTTTAATGTATTCCAAATTTCTTCAATTGAACTAAGAAATATTCAACACCAGTTTCCTAATTTATGCCAGTACTTGTTGGCTTCATTTGGAATGCATCATGGCGAAAAATTTGATTATGAGTCTGAGAGTTCCCTAGGCACCCATTTAATTATTTCCCGTGTATTTATTCTCTTTCACAACATACGTAGGACAGGGAATTAATACGTTCGCAAATAAGACAGCATAGAAGGTGTTATGATTCATCTTATCTTACAGCAATACAATTTTATTTGTGTTATTCATTATTTATTTACAGTAGTTTTCTTTATAATAGTTGACTGAATTAAACATTTTCCCATTGCGTTTGGCTATCATTTTTCCGACCTGCATTCAGTTTCTTCTTTATTATTCACTGAACATCCTTAAGGAGGTGTCAGAAAAGTTAAGAGAGCGTACATAATTCAACGCTAAAAGCATTAATCTATAACTGTAGGTTTCTTGAAGCCAATTTGCGAAAATTAAACAACAGCAATCCTAGACAGTGTTTTTAGCCAACGTTTTAAGCAAAATTGTTTCCAGTGTTACTAACGTCTGAGGCACAATCTCTGACGCCGGAACCTCGTGCATTTAACTGCGGCACAAGAGATCACGCGAAACGAATTAGCAATTCTGGATAAATATTTACTCATAAAGTTGGCAAATACCATTATGTAGGATTGTCATTGATAGAGCCGCGTTTTTATGGCGAAAAGATTTTTGCAACATTTGGTTTCGATGCATCATGTGCACATCTGCAGCTCTGCTACATCGTCTGTGGTTGGATGATTTTACTCTCACTGGCCTTGGCTAATTATAGACGTACAGACTCACAGTAATCTTATTCTGATTGGTGCAGTCAAATGAGAAACGTGTCTGAACAAAGACACGCTGCCAACAACCTTGAAACAGAACTGCCGATGTGCGCGTGAGTCACCGAAACAAAGTGGGGCAAAAATCTTTTCGCGACAAAATCGTGGCCCTAGTCATTGAGTATATAATCCATATTGGCTTCGAAAAAAAGCGTAGAAATCAACGGATGTTTTCAGCGTTTGTCTACCACGCACTCTTAAGAGACGACTGCAAAAGTGATACGAACTTAAAATTGTTTGAATTATTACTTGTGCCTTAATAAATACGCGCATTTTTTCAGTCATAGCTCAATCTAATTATATAGGGTCTATGTACAAAATTTAGTCTTTAGTTTCCTAAGAAGTTGCTTAAAAGTCGATATGAAATACTATTAAGGCAAACAGAAACCAGCTGACATTTTCAACGCGCAATTAAAGTGACGAATTATTTAATTATTGTACCATGTTTATTAGTGATTTTTTTTCTACGTTTTGGAATATGGTTTGTGTAAAATATTTTGTTTTATGAGTTAACTAAACGAGCAACGGGTACAAACACGTACACAATAGAATTTTTACGTTGGTATTTCGTGTTCCAGCCACATTTTAAGTTTTCAATTATAAGTTTGCACTGAAAATACGTTTACAGTAATGTGATTTATAACATGAGCATAGCTGGAATATAGTTATGACACAAGTTTATTTCTTAACGTATCACCTTTCTCTTCTGAAGTGTTCTATAAGTATTCAACACTTCATAAAGTAGCTATTAACCAATGTTTCCCGCCCGAGCGAGACAGCCAAAATTTGACGTGGAACTGTTAAGGGCGCTCACGCGGTAAAAGTTAGTTCAAAATTTTATATTTGCTTGGCATAGTGTTAGTATTATAGTCGTTACTTGTGACTAAATTTTCCACTTGTAGACATTTTTTAGCTCTCATAGTTTTCCCATAGCGGCATGTCAAAGTCAGAATTTGCTAGTTACAGAACATAGGTTGAACAAAAACCAAGTGACTTACTCGAATGAAATAATTTACACTGAAATTAGATATAATGGGCACTATGCTAAAATATTTAAAAATACACAACAAAGTAATTTTGTCTTTTTTAAAAATTGCCATAGATGAGGTAAATTTTCGTCATTTTCGGATTTTTTTTAAGTAGAAAGAAATTCCATTAAAAATCACAAATATAGAGAAAAAAAGTTGCAAATTCAGCAATTTTTAAAAAATACAAAAACCGTTCGCGGAAATTTTTCAAATGTTTTACTATGTAGCCCATAGTATGTTATTTCACTGTGAATTATTTCACGTACGTCAGTCAACTGGTTCTCACTATTTGCATGGCAGCAGAACATGCAAATTTTGACTTTGACGCGCCGTTATGAGAAAACTACGCCAGCTAAAATTGTTTCGTAAAAGGAAACTGCACTCACATGTATCGTCTACAAAATTAATTAACATTATTGCATATAAATATAAAATTGTGAATTTATCGCACTTGGACACCCTTAAGGCTGCCGCTTGTGTGGATGTATTTCGCATGTTCGAGGTCTAGAAGTGCGGAAGCAGTAAGGGCGACAAAGCACGCGCATCATGTCTCATCCTACACAGAAAAAAAATATTTGTGGCAGCTACAAAATATTTTGCGTGTATTTACCCTGTGAAATAAATTTAGTGGCCCACTTAAAAAAATATATTGTTGGCATTATTTAAACATTCTGGCCACCACAAAATTATTCTGCTGTTACTACAAAGTAATTTTGCAGGGAAGACTTTCTACAATATTTTTCTTTCAGTGTAGCCTCTAGGGGCACACAGTCTTCTCACCGACAATTCGCCATTATGTTGGTAACAATTAATGAAATCCTGTATGTTACAACAGAAATTATAATTTGACAGGATTCATTTGCTTGGACAAACTCCATTGCGAAATAAATGACTATCAAAAGAAAACTAAAAATAAGACAAGAAAACATAAATAAGCAGAGTATGCTTTAGTCAACAGGATACATACACAACATGAAATTCCAAAACTGGAATCTGTTCAGATAAAACAAGGAACAAAACAGAAAACAAAATAAATAACAAAAGTATAAAAAAGAAACCTAAGTTGGCATGCGACACAATGATGAGACGAAACAAAAACACAA
>PNEQ01056363.1:26943-55000 GCA_003012365.1 Medauroidea extradentata
AACGATGAGACGAAACAAAAACACAAACAGAAATACAACAAACGACACAACGATGAGACGAAACAAAAACACAAACAGAAATACAGCAAACGACACAACGATGAGACGAAACAAAAACACAAACAGAAATACAGCAAACGACACAACGATGAGACGAAACAAAAACACAAACAGAAATACAGCAAACGACACAACGATGAGACGAAACAAAACACAAAGATGTCGGACAGAGACAGAAAAAAACAACAAACAACACAAATATTGAGACGAAACAAAACACAGTAGTTTTCCAAACAGTCAGTATTAACGACGTTTCGGGAACTGGAATCTGTTCCCGTCATAAGTAGACACACAGGGTTCAGTAACACGAGTTTTCTTTTGACAGTCATTTATATCGCAATGGAGTATGTCCAAGCAAATAAATCTAGTCATGCACTCCCATTGCACAGCTCTTTCAATGATCATATAATTTGACAGTAGGTCAGTTATACAGAATCATTTTTTTTTTACCTTACCGTCCCTTTTGTATGATATTTTATGTAAATCGAATCAAATGTTCGGTTAAAATACTTGCTTTCGGTTGGTACATTTTCGAACGAAATTAATTGCGTGAAACTACTCGCCCGAACTGAACCGGAAGTTACTGTTACGTCTAGGATATGTTGGCATCTACAGGAAGAATGGGCTACAGGATAAGCGAGTGACAGTGTGATAAATGGTCACAGCTTGATAGCCACATTAAACTTCATCAACATCCTACCTAAAGCTAGTCACGGTTTAAAAATAGAACACTTTTTTATTTATGATTTCGGATCGTGCGTCGGTTCAAAGTGAAAACTTAACGCGTGTGCACAGCTACCCTGTAAAAGCGTTTAAAATAGGTAACAGGCTGGAGTTAGGCAGAGTTGCTCGTTCATGAGGCCAGGTTTGGAATTTCAACCGTTATGGCTAAATGCCAGCAAACAATTCGCGGCTTTAAATGGTGCTAGTTCAAAATAATGCTATATCTATAAAAGTTAATGTACATTTATAACGAATACGTTCCTTTACCATTCGCCCGATAGTGATAAAATTTTGTTGAGTTGTTGTACGTGTGCCCACGAAGTTTGTAACAAAAATAATATTCATATTTTGAGGAGGGGTGGGGCAAAACGGGGCAGAGAGGTACAACGGGGCACCCAAAAAATGAATGAAGTTTGTTTCTAAAACCCGAACATCGTTTTGCATTATTTAGAAATTTGAAAACATCTTTATGTTTCGTAATTTGCCACTTTTAATATTATTGGCAGTACTAATATTGTTGCTTATATTAAATTTTAAGTTCAAAAAGATTTTTGTTTGAAAATTTAGCATCCTGTAAGATATTGAATACATAGAAACATATATTTACGAATTTATTTAAAATAAGTTGTAGTAATTGTACTGAATTTGTGCACACTTAAAAGAGGCGGGAAATTGTAAACCACGCGAATGAAGTGTCGGTAATTAGCTAGCTAGTATTTTATACGTTCGTTCAAAAAACGTATTGCATCAAGAGTAGCACAGTTTTATACGTGATTATGTTCGTATAATATTAATTTCGGTTGCATCATGCAATCAGTTTTACTTCGTGTTGTTCTTAGTTACGTGTTTTAGATTTTTAAGTGCAGTTCGTAGTATTTCATTTGCTAACAGAAGGTTTATTTCTGTTCGAAAGCAGGGTTAACAATACGTCGTTGACCTTGAAGCCGATTTCATGATACGTTGACCACTTGAAAACTTCACTCGGCTAATGTTTGAACGATTTAGGCAGAAATTTCGCTCTATTCAGTCTAACCCCAAGGCTTATTATAACCGCCTTGAAAACGCTTTCTTTGCGAAAAGATTTTTGCCCCACTTTGTTTCAGTGACTCACGTGCACGTCTGCAGTTCTGTTTCAAGGTTATTGGCAGCGTGTCTTTGTTCAGGCACGTTTCTCATTTGACTGCGCCAGTCAGAATAAGACTATTGTGATTCTGTACGTCCGTAATTTGCCAAGGCAAGTGAGAGTAAAATCATCCAATCACAGACGATGTAGCAGAGCTACATGTGTGCACATGACGCATCGAAACCAAATGTTGCAAACATCTTTTCGCCATAAAATCGCGGCTCTATTGATAGTGTGCAACTCATCGTTAGAGTCCCGGAAATGTCGCGGGTTCAACGACCAGCCGGCTGGACTCCACAGTACTGTATACACTCTGCAATAGCAGACTAGCATGAAAGAACTCACATACAGCCGCGCTACCTTGTCACATGTGGAAGTTAATGACTTAAAAAATTTACTGATTTAAGTTAAAAGTTAACTTTTAAAATATTAACTGATAAAAGATAAAGTTAAAAGTTAGGGTGTCCCAAAATATTTGTATGTAGAAAAATAAAACATGACACACGCATGATAACATTACCAAATAATTCTTTGTTTAACACCTCGAAAACCACAAAAAAAAAATTGCTATTTCTTCCAGTTTCTGAAAAAAAAAAGAAATTCCCAGCCGCTGTGACATAGTAAAAGTTAGAAATACGAACAATTCAAATAATAAATCAACGTAATGTTTACAAACTTTGTGAGCTGTACCAGGCCAGCGAAGTAAATCGCGCTCTTCTTCGTTTCCGAGAAAAAACAATTGTTTGCTATGTTATCGATCTGCTGGTCGAGATAAACACGACTGTGGCGCCACCTACTGTAACACGTTCGTTTGACTCAGCTTGCACCGTGTAGCTAGTGCTGTGTCATTTATGTAGTGTTCGGTGTATGAATCGAAAATGCTATTTTTGATGTTAATATTGTGTGTCGGTGTTGAACTCTGAAGCCGTCCAGTTATTTTCTAGGCCTTGATCGGTTTGCAGAAACTAACTCGTTAAATTTAATCGCTAGCCAATAATTTTAACGATTAAAAGTTAAAAATGAGCTAGTTTCGAAAGTAACGAATAAATTAAAAAATTACTCGAATTTTAAACGATTAAATTTAATCGCTAATTTTTTAATCGTTAACCCTAAGTCTGGTTTCATAAATTAAAAAAAAGTGCATTTCACGGATATAATCTTGTACAGGTTGGACACTAAGAACGTTTACTTCACTATCACGTATATAATTGTAATACGACTGTCTTGGCACATATTTGACTACTGCAAGCCAGTAGTATGTAAAGAAATATTTCATAGCCCTATCATGTGCTACCTCTTCTACGCTAAGATGCAGTGGCGGATTTAGAAACACATTTTGAGGAGGGCTTGCATGATATCCTGGATTGTAAATAATACAAACCAACTCAAAAGTGCTGTTGTTTACTGTTACATAAAACTCAAATATTTAAAAACTGTGGGTTACCGTTGTATTTTCCAATACAATTCAATTGTTTTACTATGTAGCCAATATTTTCGAAGCAAAGTTGTTAATAATATTGGCTAGTTATATAATTTAAAAAGTTTATTTTTTAAGCCAATGTTTAGATAAAATTACAATTTTTTTTTTGTTTGACAAAATCAAGTTACCGAGTGACGTTTACGTGAGGTTTGAATTCGGGATTGCTAAAATACGGAAATGTAACCATCAGTAGGTTGTTTCTTTGACTGCGATACAAACTGAGGTATGACGTCACGAGTGGAGTAATATCGCAGCTGAGGAAGCAGGCACAGCTGTAGAAAGAGGCGAGTTTTAACGTCGTGACCCAATCTCGCTAACAGCCTGTGGCGACCAAGTCGATAGCAAACCATCGGGGCCAGCGGCATCAAATATTCAACAGCTCGGAAATCGAACGAGCCGACGTAAAAATCTTTGCCATAACCCGATGCGATCGGTGTTCGTAATTTACTGCCGTCTAGGAACGTGATAAAAAAAAGAACAGGTGGTTCGGTTTGTTGTACAGAGGCTATTAGTTTTCATTTACCGAGTTTGGTGAATAAATTCCGCTTTGTTTTTGCGTTTCAGGGAAATCGCAATCCATGTGGAGGAAACAGAAGGGCAATTTAAACTGTTGTTTTACCTCGTTGACCGATCCGCTTGATGAATGCTTCGGTTTTATAGAATTTTTCTGTCTTATTGTTTGGAATTAAAATATTCATTATATTCTTGTTTGTGTTTGTTAATTTTATAGTGTGCATATAAATGTGCTTAAGGTCACTGATTATTCTGTTTAATGCAAGGCATTAAATTATTTATGCTACTCTTAAAAAAAAAACATGTAAATACTTGTAAAACCTAAAAGAGAAATTTGGTTTCAAAATATTATAATATTGCATTTATTAAGGTAAAGTTACAATTTTTTTATACAAGCAATAAATAATGGCTATATTGTTTCGTAACCAACTCATTTGGTCATTCAACGTTGTTTATGTAATGCTAGAAGTTGTACAACTTCATTCAGTACGTCACAAACAGTATTTTTCTACAAGTTACTCATTCTTTCTCCCTAAGACAAGCTTGTTAGTATTGCTTTGGAAAAATTCCGATTTGTTAATACCTCAAATCCTACATAGTTTGGACCAATTAAAAATCTAATATACGGTTTTACAATCATTGTTATTCTAAAAGAAAGTGAACTTCGTGTGTGAGGGATTTCAGCAGCGAATTCCCTAAAAAATATTTGCATTTTTCTAAAAAACAATAAATTTTTACATATATTACCCATTTATATTCTATGTAGACTATCATTGGAAGTTGCGTAAGCCCAGAAACATTTTTCTGTTAACAAAAGGAAACGACTGACTATATTTTGGTTATAGTTTACAACCTTTGTGTTTTCTTTTATTTTATTAATCTTGGCATAATATGCAAATACAGTTAAAAACTGGGCACACAAAAATAATTAAAAGTAAACATATCTCGTTATTTCAGTTATTTTAGTTTGCAGTTGAGGGTAATTTCTGTTTTCAATAATTCATGTTACTTAACAAACCTAAATAGTGTAAAGAATTCGTATTTCAGCAAGTGTTTTATGAAAACAATATTATTTTCTTGAGTAAATGAATTGCTGCACATTGACGAACTCGTTTGATAAAGCTGAATGATGACTCCCAGTTTTAACTTCTACGCATTTTATGTCATCACTTTGCTGTAATGTTTTGATGTAACTGTTATTGTTTGGTTCAGTGAAGGTATAAGAACACTGGCCTAAATTTCACCACCATTAATAAAGCCAAATAAACAAAAAATTAAATTAATTAAAACATATGCATTATGCCGCACACCTGTAACTGTATTCGAACCGACAACACTTCTTTCTGTAAGCTTTTCGCCTTAACAAACTACCGTCCATGTTTTGTTTTTTTCGCTAGTGTTTTATATTTAGTTGCATTATGGAAAGTACAGATATAACTTTACAATGATATAATGACAGACATGGTAGAATCGCGGAAATCTATTCCGCCTGCTTATATTAGAAAGTGTTACAACACCCGGTGCAATAGGCTATAAAATGTCATAAGATCAACGACCTGCCGAATGGACTGCACAGTCCTGTAGACTCTCTGTCTTCAGCTGCTTGTTTACAAGCTGCTGTACAGTTGCACATTTGAAAATGCAACACGGGAGAACGTAAATGTTTTTAAGAAGATACACCATTCGTTCAGAGTTCTCAAGAACAAGTTGCATAAACAACGGCCCAATAGAAAAGTAGCCCACATGAACATGAGTTAGTTTTCAGTTGGGTTCGCGAAAAGTCCAGTTCTCTCAATTTTACGACGACAAGAGATGATGGTTAGAGCCACGATTTTATGGCGAAAAGATTTTTGCAACATTTGGTTTCGATGCGTCATGTGCACACCTGCAGCTCTGCTACATCGTCTGTGATTGGATGATTTTACTCTCACTTGCCTTGGCAAATTATAGACGTACAGACTCACAATAATCTTATTCTGATTGGTGCAGTAAAATGAGAAACGTGTCTGAACAAAGACACGCTGCCAATAACCTTGAAACAGAACTGCCGATGTGCACGAGAGTCACTGAAACAAAGTGGGGCAAAAATCTTTTCGCGACAAAATCGTGGCCCTAATGATGGTATAGCGAGAATATTGTGTGTGCCGACGTACCCTTTAAAAGATTGTAGTTTATTGTGACATGTATGATAGGGGGATATACGTCTGTCACAACGCAGCTGTCTGCAGACCAATAATAAGCATGAAATATTACAATACCGGGATTCTTACAGGCTCAGTCAAATAGGGCAACAGCTCCACGTACAATCAAAGCCAGTAATCTTTTCATACGCTGAACGTGCGTTGAAACCCAGCAAACAGTCAAGTTTTCCCGCGATAAACCATCATCTCTAACGATAACTATCTTATACACTTTATAGCTATTTGCAGACGAATTACAAACGTCCAGGAGGATACATGCCAAAGTTCTTTCTGTCGTAATAAAATTAGAAGACACCAGCAAAAATAAAGAAGAACCTCGAATGTTTACATGCTGCATATAAATCTAGCAAATTATCAGCTTTCATCACTATTATAAGATGTTTATATAAGGTGCTGAAAAATTTGCGTTTTGTTTCAGGCTTAAGATAGAATCTAAACAACGGTAACATTCCTTCAATTCCGCAACTGGCCCTAGATTTATATACCTACGTTACTAACGAAATAAATGCAGCCCCATTCGTGTTGCATCGCTGTAATAGCTAGCAGCCAATGAACAGCGGCTATTCTACAAGTCGGTGAACTTGCATATTATTTGGGTATCTATGTATAAATAATATTTTTCCCTGTGTAAAACATCGTATATTAAATTGAAGGAGTGAGTCACTGTACCTTTGAGCCGAGTATCGAGGTATCCAAGCGATGTGCAGCAAAGAAAGCTGTCCACCAGGAAACAACACAACTCTGAACACACTCCACTGGTCACGAGATATAGCGGATGCGAGTTCTCGCGCCGGGGTTAAGGCTTCTCACGACGGGGTTAACTATGCTACAAGTACGATCGTAGGAGGGTGTTAAATAGGGTTACTAGGAGATTGTCGTCTAGAGAGGGTCTCTGTTAAAAGCGGGCACCGCAGCGACGGGACCTGCATGCTAGCATGGTGAGGACGCCCGGCGCCGTTGTTAGTACGGGCTACTGCCGCGAGGTGTCGCGTGCTGGCATCGCCGCGTCGTCTGTCAGTTGTTGCGCGCCGTTACACACGACTGACTCGACTGACAACGCTGCTCCCGGACCAGAGGAGAACCCCCGACTGACGTCTGGCCTGGGCGCCACTGATGTTATATCGTCGAAGCTCTGTTATGGTACGCTGGGCTCATCATTATAGTACATTAACTCAAAGTTACGGTACATTGACACATAATTATGGTACATATGTAACTAATATGTAAAAAATCAGAATTTTAAAACTTTTTTTTATGTTACTCTACTTTCACTACTCAGATGTTTTAACATTGCACTAGCCTAAAGAGAAACAGAAATATTACATCATTTTCAGAGTTTATATTTTGCCTTAAAAGAGCTTCCTAAGACTGTACTGGCCTAATGTGAAGATATTTCTGAACACGTATTTGTGGTATTAGTTTTGAAGACACAAATTTTTTTCTTGGTACGAAAAAGGACTCATTACACTACCTAGAAAATAATACAACTTTAAAAATACGTAACTGGCGGTAACTACTTTTGCTGTATAATTTCACCTCCTTGCAAAATAGTACGGATATCACTGGAGATGTAGGTGAAGTACTGCCTCAAAGATCGGTAAGTGAAGGCTAAAAAAAAATGAAGTACGAACCCTGAATGTTACCCCACTCTCTGCGGGTACATTCCAAAAGAAGCTTTAGATCGTAATCGGTAGTACCAGGGTATATACACTGAGGAGGTTAATATGCAACTGTGAATACGGTGAACAGATAACTCATGCCGAGAATGATACAAGGAATAATTGCCGGAAACCCGACAAGTGGTGAGATTGTGATACATTTGCGTACCATGACGACCTCGTCATGGTAAATGGTAGATGAGGTCATATTATGGTACAAGTACCATGAAAATGGTACGTCTAGCAACGCTGCGAGGCGCCGCGCACCCCTTCAACCACCCGCCGCACAGATGGCAGCACCGTCGCGCCACCCCCTCCACTCCTACCAACCCCCGTGCCCCTGGCCATCCACACCACACGCAATGCGCACACGGAGGCAACGGACGCGCTAGTCACTTGGGGAGTACGGTAAAAAAAAAAAAAACGAAACATTGAAACATTTCACCTTGACCCAATAGCCGACATGAGATTTAAACGGGAAACAAAAATATCCCTCCCTGTATGCGAACATATGTAGACCTGCAATATCTGTGTCCCACGCCATTCTTCCGTGTTCTACATGTAGCAGAACACAATGCTATTAAATTTCATGTCAAGATAAACCTCACAAGCATTTACACATATAGGTGCTTTAGATGTTTTAATACGGCGTGATAAATAAATACACGCTTATTGCATTTCCGTTCGGAGGTTGACTTAGTGACAGCAGAGGTAACTTTCTGGCATTCTAAGAATTTTATGTTCAGATTATTTAAGTGAAAAATAAATAACTTTAATTTAGTATTACAAATTATATATTTAAAACATTCATTGAAAACTTGCATTTATTTACTAAGCAACAAAAAAATAATCGTTTTAAGTGGCACAAAGTCACACGCTGCTGGCACTAAGTAGCCGCGCTTGACGGTTTGTGTAACATTCAATTTTTTGGAAGAATTTACAAAAAAAATTATCAAGCCACACATAGCCTCTATGTTAAGTAAATTATAAAATTGTGATATTATTTATCTACAATTAATTGTATAACGCATGCACGAAGGATTTCGAGTTCGCTCACAATCTTTTTCTTTTTTTTAATATGACAAGGCATATATTTACAGTCTTACAAATTTTTGTATATGTACAAAAATCGTACTTGTTAAATAATTTGTTGATTAAGTTGCAAGTATTTTGTTAATAAAAACATTGGAAATATTTGTAGTCTACCAAAATCATAGGTTCGCTTACATTAACATACATTAAAACTAAACGGTATGTCTAGAGATACAGTGTGTATTGCCGCATATCAGGGATGCGGGTTTGAAATTGAGTGGTTCCATTATTTTTTTTTTTTGAAAATAATTTAGTGTAAAATTTATTTAGTGGAAAGTTATTAATAAACGAATTTTGTGCTAAATTGATGTTTAAAATTTAATTTTTCCTAATTGCGAGTACACATACGAGACTATAACTTATATTTTTACAAACTTATAATATGAAGTTTTTACGTGTACAACCATTGTAGTTTTACAAGGAATTTCATTGGCAACTGGGTTTCCAAAGAGTTTCCATATAAAAGTACAAAAATAAATTTACGGTGTTGAACGTTACACTTTTCTAAATATGCCTTTTTAAAAAATCCCTATAAATTTCGCATTATTTATAATGAATTGTATGCGTTTCGGTAGAAATTGCCTGTCTTAAATTTTAAAAAATAATTGTTTTTATTGATAAAGGGTTTTAGTTAAAAACTTCTGTTACTGTAGATCGCTTATGAAAATGAACTAAAGACGTTACACAAACTACTGTGCTTCAAATTATTTTATTTGTGGCATATGTAATCACATTTTAAAATTCACACAAAAGCTACTGTATAAATTTTCTCTACTTAACAGAAAAGAAACAACATGGAATTGTAACAAACGACACAAATGAAATAAAGTCAACATACAAATTATAAAAACAACTCGATTGGAAGTTTAACAATAACAAAGGTAAAACTATAAAAACACACGAATGTGTAATCAGACAAATGGCGAGAAATAGAGAACACTGTTTAATATCCAGAGATTTTACGTGTACTACTGACTTAACACATGTTGTATTTACTTACAATAAAGAAAGCTTAAACATTTTAGGGCACAAAACTGAACACAGTTTTCCATGTGTATCACACCTGCACAATATGATTCAAAATCAACAGCTAAATTGAATCAGAGAACGGACATTTTTTTATAAAAATATTAAGTTGTAAAGGTAGTTGCATAACTGCATTTCAATATTTTGGGAGAACAATATTATGCAGAGTAACAAAAAATGTTGTATCAACATAGTTCCAAAATGCACCGTATCTGTACACAGAGCAACGGCTGGATCACATTACTATGATATGTTTAATCGGACAATCCGTATTGTACAGTTAAATACGACTTATCTTTTATGCAGTTGCAATAATAACTGCAGCGGCATTCACAGAAACTTCATGCAGCCAGTGCGATACGCACTGTGAATTGTAGGTTAGAAACGGTTCATTTCCGGATCTATGTTCAAGCGACATTTTCGTTCCGCTAAAGGTGACGATTGTTCCTTAAATTTACTGATATGCAATGGAATGGGTGAGATGAAAAAAGGAAAAGATTTCATACTTTACCGGAAATATATTGATATAGCCAAGTTGTAATTTATATGAAGCTTTATTGATAGAGATGAGGAAACCATTCTAGGAATCGTTACACCACTTTAGGACTTTAAATTTTGAAGTGGTATGTAAAAAGAAACCTCAGAGTTATGAAATTTGCCGCGAGAGTCGCTGCAGTAGTGTTTCTTTTGTCAATGTAGTCTACAGTGTTGTAAATGTACAGTTTGTGACATTGTAAATGTGTAGTTAGTACAGTGTAGTTATTACAACAAGCAACACTCCCCTGGTAATGATCAGGGGAAACCATCCCCAAAACATCACCAAGAAAACGCAACCAAAAACTGTCTCTACCTAAACCTAGACAGATATTGGAATTTATCTCTCATCAAAAATAGCATGAAATCTTTGCCTGAGGCAACCAGAAACAAATTAAAATATCAAAGAAGAACAGACTTTAAACAATATCAAAATTTATTAATCACTTGCAATTTTTTTGTACAAATATATCACAATTATTATACTATCATTGTTAACCATTAACTGTTATGTCATACACAAAATAAACCAATAATTTGAAAGTAATTAAATTATGGCTTTTCATAAATGCCATACATAAAACAGAATAAAAATTTTGTTTGGCCTCCAAATTTTAAATAGTAAATATTACTCTCGGTAAACAGTCTATTTAACATTTAATACATTGAATCTATGGTCGCACATGGACCAACCTCCAAGTAAAAAAAAAAAAAAACAGTAACATAATTCTGGCTAGTACTTAACTTAACTGTGGCACAAACAGCATTTCCGCCCAGGAAAACGATTCTGAAAACGTTAAGTCTCCTTTCTCTGAATTAAATTCGTAGTTTCCGAGTCCGAGAGTCTCTCAATCAGAGCCTCCTCCCTTCTCCTCTTCCATGTCAAAAACTCCGCTATTTATTAAAAATAATAACCAATCACAATTCTGACACAATAACATCATTACAACAGTCCTGCCCTCTATGCCCCATGCCATCTATACGCTTGCAGCGTTATCTACTTCTAAGTGGTACTATCTACAATAGTCAACATGAGTGCCAACTTGCGAATCCAAAATTCTTGTCTTCAAACCTCTTCGATGACGTCATCCCCGATGACGTGAACAAGCAAACAATTCGTTCCTCTGCTCAGTTGCCTGCCGTTCGTTGGAGAACACACCAGCACAGCTCGTCGTCAACACCAGGTAAGGTGCATTTTACCCTCCGCGCACAGCAAAACTTTCAGGTATATACGATAGTTTCTGTTGAAATAGACGAGGAGCGTCTCATCCTCCCCTCCTAAATGACAACTTGGGGGAGCAATCGATGTCCATGAACTCCAATCTTCTTGTGGAGGCCAAAATCACTAGATTGATGGATACCAGGGACAGCTCTTCACCCAAGTTCAGGCAGCAGATCTCCAGCAATACTCCAGGGAGCACCAAGACGACCTTCCATCATAAACTGATGGACCACGAAAGTCACCTCCAGTAAAAGCTCGTCCATCCAGCATGGCATGTCCAGCCAGGATGGTGGCACAGTGGAAATATCCGACGATGATGCTGTACACAAGCATGACGTCAAGGAACCGTTGTTGATCAGGCAACGGTCTCCACCGGAACAAACCATACAGACAGCCATTAGAAACAATTCTTGGCTCAAACTGAGGTGAATTGGAAAATCGACATCGCTTTTTATTGGACTCCAGAGGAAAAAAAATGACCACCTCCTCAGGTCAACCAGAATCTCTTTTTTCCTGGACAGCCTAACCAACTAGCCATTTCACTAACATTTTGATTGGTTCATGTTTGCTCACAGAATTAATTCATAAAACCACTAAAATATCAGTATTAATACAATTTGAAACACAATTACAAACATGTAACACTCGATTCAAGAAACTCTTACTACATTATCTTTAAACAATTTGATTTGAGACACATGGAATTTTCCGAACTTTCCTGGATGTTTAACATCCTCCAGCAACACAGTGACAGGTGTTAAAAATTTATTGATTACAAAAGGTCCAACATATTTAGGAGCAAGCTTAGAACTAAATCCATCAATTTTCTTACAAAAAAATGTGATTCCGCAACTACCTGATCACCAACATTAACGTTACCTGCTTTTACATATGCATTATACCATTTTGCTAAATTATGATTATGTATTTTTTTTAAATTTACATTAACATCTTTCCACACATCCTCAATATTTTTCTCAATAATATTTTTCCACACCAAAGAAGACAAACTCCAAGCATTTATTAAAGGATGAAAAACAGGATGGCCTAAAAAAATCTCAGATGGGATTTTCTTAGTGGCTTCACTTACTACATTATTAAAAGCCAAAGCCAACTGATATAAACCATCCCACTGACGATGAGTACCAAACTGAAATGACCGGAGCACGGCTTTTAAATTTTTATTGTATCGTTCGACGAGATTTGCCTTTGGATAATACGGTGATGTTTGAACTAATTTAGCATCCCACGAGAAAACTAAGTCTTATCATATGTTGCGTACTACTGAACTAATTCTAACTACATTTTATACTTACAAATAGTTCATTATCGAAAGTTTGATTATTGCATGGTTTCAAATTGTGTTTCCACCATTTTCTAAGCTATCACGACGTGAATACATACAGTCATGTTTAGCCATTTGGAAAACGACTGAATTGAACATAATATTCTAACAGCTTATGAATCATAAATTTCTGAAGTATTTGTTTATTGTTGGGGATACATATTGTTATAATATAGCATGGCAAGCACTTATTATATCATGTGTGAGTGCGTACATTATATATAGGACAGTTAATTTTATAGTTAATAGTTTCCCAGGAATAGGAGGTAGGCTCACTAGTTATGCTGATAATTTATTGTTATTGTACCAGTTGTGTTACATCCAAAGTCATTGGTTTTTAAGACCATACTTGATACATGACGGATGTTTAATTAAACTAATTAAGATCGAAATCAAGCCCAATTAAAAAAGGTCATCGCGACATTTAAGGTGGTTTGTCCGTTTGGAAGCAGATGCAAAATACCGTTGTCAATTGTTCAAAATATTTAATTTCCGTTCCAACTTTCGTTAAATACTGTCAGTCAGCAAACCTAAGTGAATTATTCGCCGTGACATTAATGAGTTGAGTAATAGAGAACAACGAAAGTTCAGTTGTTGACAAAAATTACAACTTCATGGCAACCCTTCACCAGAAAATGTACACTAAGAAACCGAATGATAATTTTAACGTATGTATAATTATATTAGGAGAAGACGTTATTTTCAAACACTTTGCGTGAGACGACGTATTTGAGACAAAATTAAGTTTTGGAATTATGAATTTCTAGATCGTGATTCGTAACGCGCTAGGATTTATACAAGAAAAGGATTTTCTTCCATTCCCTGTTAAGTAATTTCATCCATTTTTCATTTGCAAATGCTAATGAGGTTTTTCCCTCCGCTTTAATACTTTAAACTGTTTCTAAATGCCACCCGAGTGTTTAATATTATTCTTGTTGTAATTCCGTCATTAGCAGTTCTCGTTTCCTGTTGGGGTCCCGTCGAGTCCTCTAATATTTCATATCTCGAGATTACAATCTTCATGCTCATTTTCACAAGCCTTCTCTTCTCTCAGCCCTGCCGTCTCTAATATTTGCCAGTCAACATTGTAGTTATTATATCACGAATATTTCCTCTCAGATTTGCTGCGTCTCGGAGGACGAAGCGTTGATTTCAAACACTGCCTTCTCAAACATATGAATAATGAATTTGACTCTCGTGAAAACTCATTATGAATTTTGACTAATTGAAATATAACCTCTCTCCACCCAGTTCGTGATATTTTCGTGTAATGTTAGTCGTACTCGTCATTTATGTAACTACAGAATTTTTATTTTTTTACATATATTTATTTCAACATTTATCACATATTTTGTAATACAATATTCGTTGTACCTTATTTTATAGAGATTACAACTCTTGGTTCTACTAGTATTATTTTTCAAGTATGTTACACTCAGACAACGGCAGATATCATAAATTTCTCTTAAATCGCAAATTAAAAATGAGCAACGTTTGAATGTCATTAATTCTACAATCCTTTGTTCCAAAATTTACATTCTCTATGATATTTTTGAACTAATTTACACATATATTTTCCTTAAATATACGCTTAAACTAACGGAAAATCTAATCGTCAAAATAGACTTTATTACTGTCTTCGAAAACCTGCTGGGTAAACTACGAATAATGAAATGGTTTTTGGTGTTTTAGTTCACGAACCAGTCGAGGTTAGAAGTAAGAGTCGATGTGCCTCGTGTTTCAAGTGTTTATTCGACTGTTATATTAGTTACTCAGTGATTCCAACTAATTAATATACATCTAATACGGGCCTTCCACAAAAAGTAAATGTGAAAACAATTGTATGGCGCAGTTGGAACTACTTTCGTACGTATGTAAGGTGTGACAAAAATCAATGACAACACTTACTTGATATTAAAACAAACAATACAAGATTCTTAAACAAAATAAATTTTTAAAAACCAGCGTCCTATTTTAACACGTTTTTATACTTGGTGAGTCTGCTCGGTAACAAGAAGTTAGAGACTTGAAATTTTAATATAGCTCACAACAGGATGACAATGCAACTGTATTTTCTGTTTGTTCGAGACAAATTTTCGCATTCGAATTTAAAGTAACTTATCGATACGACAGAGACTTAAAACTTTAAACAAAACTAACTGAGGGATAATGCAATGTAAGAGGTAAAATAATTGTGAAAAAAATTATGTCTTAATAATATTAAATAAAAATACAAATTTAATACTTAACGCTTTTAAGAGAACCGAGAAAATTGTACAAAACATTTACTTTTATACGTAAAACACGCAACTAACATACGAATTAAGATACATAAAAATCCGTACGTTTTGTAATAGGCGTTTTATCAGAGTTGGGCGATAGAACATGCCCTTTAAAAATGTTCGTTGGGCGATAACATTATTGGTAGTAGTTACCGAGCAGATATTAGAATACGTGTTCAATATATACGTGTGTTTGTGTGAGTGTGTGTGTATATATATATATATATATATATATTAAGAAACGAGTGAGTGAGTGAGATTTTGGTCAGCGCTTAACATAGAGATCTTTAGCGCTGGTGAGGGGTGACATGAGGTGAGTATGGAGCTGCACCGGAATGAATGGGCCGGGGAACCCCGAGAAAGCCCACCCACCAACGGCATCGTCCGGCACGATTCCCACATGCGAAAATCCGGGGGCCGACCCCGCCGGGAATCGAACCTGGACCGTCTTGGTGGGAGGCGAATGGTCTGACCGTTAAAAAACCAAATAAAAAAGCTATGTATTTAGTGAAACCAAATTTTTAATTTGAAAAAAAAAATATTTAGTAGTTGAGATGCAGCTATAACTTTGAATTTTTTAATATATGTGAAGCGAGATAAGTCGTTCTGCTGTAAATATAAATTAGCTGTGAATCTGGAGAAAATGTTCAACACAAACATGGCTGTCACTTTGGTACGCGAGGTGCCGGAAACAACGTCTACATGCCGTAAGTGTTTCTGTGCAGCATTACCTGCTGCTGCATTCCTGTTAGTCGTTTCACGAAACTATGTTTCTGGAGCGAGGTAAACATTGCGCTGTCACGTTCGCGTAGTTTTGCGGTGGCGCGCTTCTTGTCGGCGAAAGTAAAATTCAAACAAACAAGCTTCAGTGTAAACTCTCTGAAACAAACGTCTCTTGTCACCACAGTGTTGTCAAGTCGTTTGTAAGATAAAGTTATAGAAGCATACCAAGTTCCTCTGTACTCGTGGATTCGAGCTACATTAAAAGCATAAGATAACTAACAATAAAGCACCACTAGTGTACATATTATTGCAATGCCATTAATAAAAATCGGGATCAAAGAAGAGGGCAGTTTGCGAAACTTCAAAACAGATAAATATAAAGCTACTCGTCTTGTACCGGCCAAACTATTGATTTTAATAAATAAATGTTTCTATAGACGTTAGAAGTAGTCGTACGTACAGAAAATTATACTTTTATATGTTCAATATTTTCTGTTTTTGTTAGGTTATGTTAAGATAGGTATGTTTAAATCAGTTTAGGTTAGTTTAAGTTAGTTTAGGTTGTTATTTTAATATTTAGTTTTCCATTTTTCGTTAGGTTAAGTTATGAGTAAAGTTAGATAACCTAACCTTACATAACATAACGAAAAATGGAAAACGTAATGGTAAAATAACTTAACCTAACCTAAACTAACTTAAATTATCTCAAACTAACCAAAACTAACTTAACAACCTAACAAAAAACAGACATTTTCGAAGTTAGAAAAATACAATTTTCTTTACGTACGACTACTTCTAACGTCTACAGAAATTTGTTTCGTTAATAAACTGTACCTTTAAATTCAATAGTTTGTCCGGTACACTATGAGTAGTTATTCTAAATATTTATTGAGCAGTAAAACGTGTCTTATTTTTACTAAGACAAGTGATTATTTAGCAATTTTCTGAATGAACCTCAATACGACCCTATTTTCAATACAAGAAAATGTTTGCATTATTCCAGAGATTTTAAAAATAAGGTAAGATATGATAAAACTGCAGTCTCAAGAGCACATTAACGAGTCGTTGAGATTTAATGGATTTACAATTTATTTTCCAAATTTTTAAAATAAATTATACTAATAACCTCCGTAAACATAAATTAAATGGTATTCTAATTCAAGCTACCATTTACTGTTACATCATGCATCATTTGGAGGTCACTAAACCCTTTGCCTCTGGACCAGACACTCAATAGAAGAATGAGGTGTATATTTATCTTACTGTGAGAAGCGATACCTTACGTGCATGTCATTTTTATAGTTTCGTAAAACCGTAAAGTCTGCATTTTATAAATACGAATCAGTTGTTACAATCAACTAAATACCAATCACTGAAATTCCATCATTCTCTGACCGACTAAAGAATCGGTAGACCACAAAAATCCTGTAATTAGGCAAGCAATTTACACTGAAAATAAGTGGAAATAACATTTCATTAATCAGTGGCGTTCATTCACTGTGACAATCAGAACAGTTCCACTTGTTTCGGTTGTTAATTTTTTACCGAAACGGTGTCCTTCGTCCGCAAACAGCCGCTTACCCAGAGCAAGGTAAGGGAGGAGTTGATCGAGAGGCTGTCAGGTAAACTCTTCACTCGGGAAATGTTACGAACACTTTAAGAGGGAGTGTTAAATAATTTTTAATTATTTTTTCAGTTGTGTTTCAGTTTTCGAGCGATAACATTTGTTCAAGTTGTACTATCAAAATTTTCTCTTTGACAAGGCATAGGACATATTCTTGTTAAACTTGATAAACGCACAATGTACTTTTAAAAAAATCGGAAAATTATGACAATTTACTTTATTTACGGCAATTTAAAAAAAGGCAAAATGATTTTGCTATGTGTTTTTAAATATTTTAGCTTATTGCTCATAATATATAATTCCAGTGTAAATTATTTCATTTGAGTAAGTCACTTGGCTTTTGTTATTGCTATGTTCCCGTAACTTGCAAATTCTGATTTTGACATGCCGCTATGGGAAAACTATGAGAGCTAAAAATATTTGACAAGTGGAAAATGTAGTCACAAGCAACGTCAATAAAACGAACACTATGTCATGCAAATATAAAATTACGAATTCGTGCCACGTGAACGCCTTTAATTTGTCATGCAAATTCATTACAAAGAATTATAGGTTAACTTTCAAGAATTATTACAATTTCAATATAAGATGAACATATAACACCATTATGATCTCCAAAATTCATCACAAATGTCTTCTATGCCACAACGTTGCCATATTTACCAAAAGTATATTTTAAAAAAATATTCCAGAAAACTGATAAATTAATTTTAGCATCTAACTCCCCCCCCCTAAAAATGAGATTTTGGCTTATCTACCCTATCCTTGTGAGATTTCAAAAACGCATAAACATTTTCTCCGTCTCTGTGATTGTATGTACAGTTTTATTTATTGTTTGTTTCGTTATCGGATATGAAATAAATTTTTAAATTATTTTTGTGATTCGATTAGTGATATATGTTCATGTTTTATCTGTTTTTATGTATGTGTTGAAGACAGTCAAACTTTACTCGTTTATTTTATTGTTTTCTTGTCTTATAGTTGATTTTCTGTGATCAAGTAGTGATTCAGTGGTGATTGTCGAAAACAGCATGTTTAATGGTTCATGCCTAAAGGAAAATAAATTTCCAAATAGACTTTCCCACGCCGATTCTGAAGTTAGTCACTTAAACGTAGGAGTGGCAAACGTGCCTTTGAACGGGCGAGCACATAGGATCAAATTGCACTGTCAGAGCTGAGAGATATGCTTGAAGATGTTGCTTCACTGGGAAGAAAAAGCACGTCGTCAACCAGAGAAAGAAAAAGCGCAGCCCGTAAAAGAAGAAGAATGTTTTCAAGCCATCGCCGAAGATAGAAAATTGAAGTCGAAGGAAGCTGAAGAGAAAGAAAAAACTGGATAAATTGAGAGACATGTCTCGTAAGACACAGGAAGAAAAATCGCGTGTTCATGCTGCAAAGGAACAAAAGAAAAGACAAGTTGAAAGCGAAGAAAGATGACATCTTAGGAAGAAAGAACGCGTCTTCAGTCAGAGAAAGAAAAGGCACAGGTTGCAATCGAAGGAAAAAAAGAAAAGACATTCGAGCAAAAGAAGAAACAATTTTCAAAACCATCACCGAAGAAAGCAAACAAAGGCGAAGGAAGCCCGCAGAGGAAAAAGAATAACAGGCTAAACTGAAAGAAATGTTTCGTAAGGCACGGGAAGTAAGAGCTCGAGCGCGTACTGCAAAGGAACAGAAAAAAAGACAAGCTGAAAGCGAAAAAAGAAGACGTTCTGAAGAAAGAGCACGTCTTCAATCAGAGAAAGAAGGCAAAGCCACAATCGACTGTCAGACAAAAGAAGAAGAAATTTTCAAAGTCATCGCCAAAGACAGAAAACCAACTGATCTTACGAGAAAAGAAAGAATACGTCTCCGTACTGAATACCTTTGCGCTGTGACAGAACGCAAAATTATTCGTTTTGAAATCGAAGAGGCACTCGGAGAAAGGCGACCACTACAACAAGAAGAAGAAATTACAGTTTCTCGTAAAAGTATATTGCAGGGTGAAGAAAAAGACCGCTTTGATACTGCATCTACTTCAGCAGTAAATCAGTACAACTATTCTGGTACGAGACGTGATTTAATAACTATATTATATGTCGTTCGGGATTAAGTGAGCACTAAATTTTAACGTTTAAAAATTACCAGTAGGCGTTACTGCATATAACTCAAGATAAAAAGTAGTTGCCTTACTGCTTGTACGGTTGGTAATGAAATTACGCAATATAGTTCCGTGTATTTTTATATTTTAGTACAATAATACTGAAACAAAATCAGCCAAAATCGACATACTTGTATTTTATATAATTGATTAACTTTTATTTCATCAAGCTGTACACGTTCCTGCCGACTGCACAATTTATCTTACGCACGCAAACATCAAGTGCAGTGTGCAGAGAGGTTAAACATTTCCCATCGGTTGCCGTTACGCGCGGAAATATTCGAATTCGCTGAAAATAGAACTTAAGCGTGGCTGTTTTGAGTGCTCACTTTATCCCCAACCGCCAGTAGTTAGTTATGCGGAGTATTTGTTAACGCTCGCTGTCACATTCTCATCCACTTTGATAATTGCATCTGGTTGCGCTACGAACCGTCCCGAGATTCGAATTGATATCGTGGCTATTTACTAAAACAACCTAAACCACAAGAAAGTGGCACGGACACTGTTAACTTACAGAAATTCAGTAGGTCTACACCTGAACCGTTGCAGGGACTTTTTTTATTTATTCCCTAATAATTCAAACAGCCGATGTTCGCATACAGAAATTGTAATATTTGAATTTACACTGTTGGTGGGTTGGATTGATGATTGGTGATTGGGGATTTTAGATGAACACTTCTGTATATAATATTGTTGTTTTGAGTCATAAAGAGTAAGAATTGCTTATGACTTACATAGATTTGTATAAAGCATGTAGGTTATGTTTACAAAATATACTGCAACGAGTCAACACTCTCGAAGGCATTGGGCTGAGCGACCTGACGAGCCACGCCACCTTCCCCTCCCCATCTCGCTATGTACTGTACCGGCAACGAGACGACGGACTGCCCCTCCTCCTCCCCTCAATTCCCCGCCCCTGGCGACACAATACACTAACGCCTGGCTGAAGTCACGGGCGTTCTGAATGGGCGGACACCTGTTAGTCACAACCCGGGGCAAGAATTCAGCTCGGACGTAACAAAATGTTCCCGTAACATCTAGAACATTCCGCTTACATCAACCAGCATGGTCAGCGAGCTCTGAGAATATTCTGGGCCTCGTCTCAGGCGTCTATAAATGCCGGCTCACTGCGAGCATAAACAGAGTGATTGCGACATTCAGCTGGTGAGTGTTCGTGATTGACTTGGCAGCGAGGAATGAGGCGGGACCAGCAGATCGAGGAGAGGCTACAGAGGTGTGGATGACGGCGACACTCTTCGAGTGGTGTAATTGTGAGAGTGGACAAACAGGTTTAACTGTAGCTGTGTACTGTGAGATATTTCTAGATAGAAACTTGTGTGGTCTGAGGACTGATGTACGAGAGAGTGAGAGACATTATTAATTATACTCTTAAAGTAGTAAATTTGACTTTTAGGGAGATTACCTGTATATTATGTATGTTGGGACAATGTTGTTGTATCGACTAGTCACTGCTACGACTTGCTTTGTGTATTCTTACCTACTAGTATAAATTTGTAAGTATATACTTACGCATTTCTTTCTCCACTTTTTTGTAATTAGTATACTTTAAAAATCTTCATAGTTTTTTATCCATTCACAGTACGGGCCACTTACCAATACTTCAGCTTGTAAATAGAGAAAATTATCGGAATTGATAATACAGAAGTCCGGTAACATCAGCATAATTTGACTGTATCCTAGAAATATATAGGGGCGCTATCACTAGTGTATGGGGAACAATTTTACCATTCCTAAACAGAACAGATTTTTTAAACATATGCCACTGCTGGCGAATGTTGTCATATTGCAGAAAAGCCCACAATAAGACATCAGCATAATTTGACTGTATCCTAGAAATATATAGGGGCGCTATCACTAGTGTATGAGGAACAATTTTACCATTCCTAAACAGAACAGATTTTTTAAACATATGCCACTGCTGGCGAATGTTGTCATATTGCAGAAAAGCCCACAATAAGACAAATCCATTCGTGTTTCTCGTTATTTGTGTTATCGTCGTCGTTCATCCATTTTGTATCTTTTTCGCACACCCCCATTTTGTTGGTTTTTATTTTTTCGTCTGTCTTTTGTGGTTTTTTGTGTCGTCTATATATTCCAATTTTGAATTAATTTTGTGCTGTTTTGGATCTGTTTTCGTCGTCATGTCGTCTTCTAGGATATGACTACATTTCTTTCAGGAATTGCCTGAATGTTTTATTCTGCAGACTACAGTTCACTGGCTTTTTTCTTGTTTTGTATTATGTTATTGTTTTACTGTGGGTTTTTCTGCAACATGGCAACATTCACCCCCCCCCCCGCAATGGCGTTGGTCCAAAAAAAATGTTCTGCTTACGACACGAACTCATTGCAGGAATCGTTCGAAGTTTACCATTCCTGCTTACGAAACTCTCCTACACTCAAACACAGCGGTGTGGTAAATTTACGGATATTTTACAGTGTAGTCAGATACTTATTTCCCTCCATTCTCTCTGATTACATGATGAAGTGGCCCGCCTGCCCAGGCAGCCGAGCAATGTGCACAACTTCGGCAGATAGAAATTTATTCGAAAAACTGCATAACGTACGTCAGTCATTCGAAGACTGTTTCACAGCGTATCGCCTACTCATTTCAAGTCATCTGCTGATATTTAAATGTTTTAAGACAGGACTTGAAGAGGTTCCGAACTCCGTAACTAACGGGATGAAAACATGTGAAATGTGTTTTTATTATTCCACCACATCATTCGAACCAGTCGGGATATCGAAGTGCTCGTTGCTTCGTAATGTTGTTTATGTAAATACTCTAAATACAATTAAAGGATATTTTCCAAATTTGTCTCTCAATCGGTAAACAAAAACATTTAAAATGTGTTTTCAACTAATTGTCGATATATATCGACCTCATTGAACTTTAAGATATCGTCAGTTTTTCTTATATACCTGAAAGTATTTTCACAAATTATCTCAATTCGACACCTAAGGAAATGAATAGGGGTGAAAAGCGATGGAAATTGGTCGGCACCATACTGGGATGTGCGACCTCAGCCATTGGTGTTGGCTTTATGCTTCCTCGACCTTGGCCACAGAGGAACAGGTCTGGACACTTGGAGTTGAAAAGTTACCCTAATATAACTGATTGGCGCCACTGGCACTCTGTTTTTTTTTTTTTTTAACATTGCGTAAATGGAACTACGAGTAGTAAGTTCGTATCGTAGCCCCTAGGAGCTCTGGTAGTACGACACTATATTGCATTGTTAAAACAACACTTCATTGCCAGTGGCGCTTGTCACAAAGGGGTTAACTCAATAGTATTGGTAGATAGGCTAGTGTCCAGATCTGAAATTCTGAGACCGTATCCTTGACCCTCCAATACTATAACCTCTCGCACCCAAGTCAACCTGCAGCCTCCTCGCGGCGCCACTGGATCATAGAACTAATGCAGGCTCCGGCTTGCGAGCACTATGTATCCCGACCGCCTTGGGGTTGCTTTAGGTGTGTCTGCCTTGATGAATTCTCCTACAGAAGAGACCAAAGAAAAACCGCTAGGTGAGGTGTAGACTACCTAGGCTCTCAGGCCATTAGGGCCCTAAATTCTGGGTCTCACAGTGAAGTGGCCCGGAGAATGGCGATGGACGAAACGGGTGATGGGAAACGTGGATGTGCGTCCGAGCCTTTTAGCCGTAATGGTGTGTCCCCACGGTGGATGTACCAGGTAGCAAGGTGCAACCCTGCACATCCACCAATACTCTGGTGGTCACGCTGGAAAACCCGTAAGCACATGAAAATTAGATAGTACTATGGACGACCTGGTAGCTCCACGGGAGGCTTCCTCCCATGTCTGGTCTGGGTTTGACTCGTAATGTTGAAGGTTGCCCATGTGCTGGGCAGACCCGCAGAGGACTCCTCCTCTATGACAGGTCGACGAGTTGGTTGGGGAAGTGTCCGGGAACAGGCCCGGTGAGTCTGTTAGGGGTTATATAGGCCCCGGCTCGAACCAAGAAGTGGCTGAGCAGATCTGTCAGGGGGCGGTAATCATGGGCGAGATCGTAAGATGGGTGTCATCGGGATCTCTCGCTAGCCACTGTTACTCCTTGGAAGATGGTCGGAGGTGGAGTTCAGTACTACACTAGGAGGTTTAACATGCCCGACTGCCTATTAGCCAAAGACCATTTCGTGGTAGAGCATGATCTCTTCCCGCGCCCATGACGACCGGGCGCTGAGATGGCCTTCAGCTAACCCAACTAAAGTTAAGTTTTAGACATTTTTTATTGACTTGTTATTGAAACCATGCGTAATTGAAACTCATAGGTGTTTAAGTTGTGTTACCTTATTTGCTCCCGGGAGCTTGTGTCTAAAGGAATTCATTGATGTTTGAATTTAAAGTGTGTGATTATGATGCACATTTTCTTTGATGGTGTGGCACATATTCAGAGCGACTCTCTGGGCACATTACAGTACAATACTTAAAATCAAAAAAATGATAAACTTTTTTTTGCGTGTTTGACCAATTCAAAGCTTCATTGATGATATTGAAAAAATACGTTTTTAAAACAAGATAAGTTTGCAAATAGTAATTAAGTGAAATATTTGCAGATAACATAATACACTTATTTTCTTACTTTTACTACCAGGATCTTGTCAAATATCTAACACAAAGTGAAGGCTTTGAAGAATTACTGCCGTCGAAGTACGTTAACCTAAACCAAATCCGGGGCGACTTTCGCGTTAAAGATAACTAATAATATATCCAACACCATGCACAAATTGTTTAGAATGACTATGAACAGCCATGCATGACATGATCTCGGTATACTTACGAATATTGGTTCTTAAAATACACATGTATTACGTATAAGTACAAGTTTATATAGTACTATTTTTAAGCAATTAATTTTTAAATTTTGTTTTAAAGTGTTTATTGGATTTTATTTACCAAACGGTACTTATTCACAAAACTGAATATGCAAACAGATACAAATATTTACTTCTTTGCATAACATTTAGCTAAATAATTAATAATGAATGGTTTACAAAGTACGAAATAAATTCATCTACATAACAGACAGTAAATACTGTAGACATACTCAGTTATTGGGATTTAAAATTATTCTAGTAAAAACTTTAAATTTTCAGAAAAAATATAATATATTTTTATATTTCCAGTAATTACAGCATTAAAATATTAGATTAATAAAGGAAAAACTTCAAGATTTTACTAAATAATTGAGGTGAAGTGCATTACTGTCCATGCTGCAGTAAACTTATGCAGTCACGTGTGAATAAGTGGTTAGTGTTTATGAAATATTAACCCGGTGACTGAGGGCACCTTCAGCGAGGTGTGCAGTTGTGGTAAGTTGTGAGATATGCTGCAGACATTGCTGTATTGAGGTCCCGAAGTCTGGTGTGCGGAAGTAGAAAACAATGCATTACTCTATTCTTTGGGTTTCCAGTGCGAGATAAATGACAGATACTCCACTACGTCTTTTTGTTTACGCTTGCGGGCCAAGTCGAGCGCTGTGTCGCCATCTTTGTCTCTGTGGTTGACGTCGGCGCCATGACACACCAGAGCCTTGACCACGTTCAGGTGGTTGTGGTAAGCGGCGAACATGAGCGGTGTCACCCCGTGGTTGTTGATCGAATCAATGGACGCGCCGTGCCACAGTAGTTGTTCCACGACTGCAACTTTGCCGTTAATGGCGGCCGCAGACAATATGTCGTAGCGCCATGATTCGTCTGCCCACGTGTCCAGCGGCAATCCTCGGTCCAGGAGCTCCTCCAGAAGCCTCGTGTACCCCTCCTTTATTATTGTGAGGAGAGGCGTCCTGTCTTGCGCCTTGACGTTCTGCAGTTGCTGGAACGCTGGCGATGTCTTAGCGAGGACATTCGACAGACTTTTCTTCACTTTCTTCCATTTGCTCGACTTGAACTTCCTTATCTGCGACATAGTGCACGTCAACATTGAAAAAGTTCTATGAAAATCACAACAAACACCTCTTGTCGTTGCCGCGACAATATCTCCTGTGTGTATACACTAAGAGCTTTTGTTGTACCAAATATTTTAAACCCTACAAATAGGAGCTTCAATATTTCTATTTTTATTTTTTGTGGGTACGTTTTACACATAGAAGGCATTGGCAATTCCACAGAGATTGCCATACAATATCTATAGCTACCGCAAATTAAATATTGGTCATTTTTGTACATAGCAGATATTGTTGTGGCAACGACGTTGTGTTAATTTTCTACTTAACTTTATTGAATCATTATTAAATGCTATACAAATGTAAGTGGAATTTCAAAATACTTATCTCTCGATAAACATTAGTGGCACTTGTATCTCTAGCAATTGGTCGTGCCGGACGATGTCGCTTATCGACAGGGTTTTCTCGGGGATCTCCCGTTTCCCCCGCTCTTTCATTCCGGCGCTGCTCCATACTCACTGCATGTTGCCCTTCATCAGCACTAAAGACCTCGATATTAAGCGCTAATCAAAATATATATCTCTCTTTCTCTCTCTCTCTCTCTCTCTCTCTCTCTCTCTCTCTCTCTCTCTCTCTCTCTCTCTCTCTCTCTAGTATTTGTTAGGTGATTGTAATATTTGTTAGACAGTACGATAGATGTATAATAACTTATTATTTGTCAAGGACATTAAAAACATATAAACAAAACATCTTAGAACTCTGAATTACGAAAACAAATGTTCGCAGTAATCATTACTAAGATACACTTTGCCCAGTTTCCGACTAAGAAATGTTTGTTTGCCCTAAGTTAGTTAAACTGTTTTTATTTGGCATAATAACGTTAAGCAGAAGAAACATTTCGTACCCACGTACTGTTATGTATTAATCTGAATATAACCGCGACTGATTGTAAAAATCTCAACACAGACAGGAAACGCCTAAGTAGACTTGTGTTCTTGTTTCCTAAATTTCCAGGAAAACAAACCAGCTAGTTTTTAATCGAAGTTGCTATAAATCTAACTGCTAATTCAACATACATGAAACCCTACAGGGTCATATTCATGGCGGCCTATTGAGGAACTGTAAATATTTGGCAATAATAAAATGCATAAACAGTTAAACAAATAGTAATACGAGTACATTAGGAAAATCCCATACATCTTCAGAAAAAAATATCCGAGTCTTAGTAATAAAACAACTGTAACAGGCAAGAGTTAGTGCGCATCATAGCTATTAGACGGGCTTCAAGTATAGGATATGAAGTGAACGAAGTGAAGATATGTTGATAAGCGCTTAAGTGAGCTGCCTGACTCAAAGCTAACGATTTATGCTCAGTACATGTCGAACCATAGCCGCCATTGACTTGTTTGCTCACCTCCGTGCCTGCCGTCACCACAATAGAACCTTTTAGGTTGATTTCTTTTAATACTCTGACAACAGTGGGCAAATGGGTATTTTTGTGTCCGAAAAAAAAACGTTAGAAAACATTTACTCGAAAGTCTCTCGCCGCATTTTAATTCCCGTAGGAAAACCTTATTCTTATCAAAGCAAAAAATTGTTTCTGTGAGTTGTACACTTTTCGCACTAATTTTAAACATTTTTTATTAAATAGGTGCTAAGCAAATTTTACAACGGCATTCATTGACTCAGGTGTTTCTTAAATTCATAGCAACTTCACAAATAAAATTCTCCAGAATCTGACGATTGGTTCTCATTTTATCAGAGTTACATAATATTTAGGTAACCTACTTTCCTTTTAAATGTTATCATAATATATAAAAATATAACTATGCAAACCCCTTAATGGATTTTCGTGAAACTCGTTAATCTGTACTACAATATTGCTTTTTCGTCGTTAGGTGTTATTCATTGTGGTAATACAGCACAGATTTGCACTTGTTTTGCAAATTATAAAAATTATAAAATTCACACAAACACGCTAATAAATTTTTGCAAATTATGTAGTATATTGCTTACATTTTTTTCACAAAAGTAGTTGAAAAATATCACAAAAAAATAATAACAAGACTGAATGAGAGAACCGTATATTTTCCAACTGACCCTTGAGATATAGGCCCAGCCCTACTACTCGACCACGAAAACTAGTCCCGCGGGAAAAATGCGAACTACAGGTGTGTTGTCCTTGAGACCACGCGCAACGGAGTGGCATACCACAGCACTGGCCATAATACTGTGGCACAGGCAAATGGCTCGGTTTTCACCGCGCTACGTCTGCACTGACTGTGACATGAACTCATGTCAGGTGCAGTACGTTTCCCCTCCCTGTGACGTGTCTACCTACTACTAGCACCACACATCTTCCCCTCATGGGCGGACTAGTTGTCGTGGTC
>PNEQ01056364.1:0-49594 GCA_003012365.1 Medauroidea extradentata
ACACAACAAACAAAACAACGGTGCACAACAGGCGGCCAAGCGAGTTACGAATGTTGTAAAAAAAACTTCACAGTAGGTACACCATATGGTAAAAATTTACGTTAATATTACGTTTTATTAAGCAGTCTATATGAGTGTACGACATATAAATTCGGAAAAGTGAATCCCGTTAGTTATCCATTACAATTAGTAACGAATTATAATTCTTATAACAGTTTTTAAGTTTTATAGCAGACGCAACTGCAATTAACTAAAGTTGGTATTGGTAACCATTAAATCGCCATGCCGTGGCCGCCATATTGCGACCTTTGTCCGTGCTGTGTTTACTTTTTACCGTGTTTACGTTTATGAGAGACTGCAGAATTATATTCAGTAAAGAATGAATTTAAAACACCAAGTAGCACAATACATTATGTCAGACTTCTTTTCATTTCATTTTTTTTCCTTAGGTGTTTTTATCTGCTCGTATGAAAGGTAAGGTAACTTAAGTTTGTGTAGGTAGAAAATTAGGCCAATTGGTCACGACGTAACCCTATTTATTTTATGCCGTAAAATAAGGAAATAAATCACGGATGTTTGAAGTGAAATTTACAAAATTTTAACGTGGTTCACTTACGTAGGTACGTTTGCCCATTTCACAGTACGTGTACGCAGACGCAAATCTATTTCGGACACACAAAGATCTTTTGCGTTTCAAGATTGCGATGCTAATTATCTGGTACGTCGTAACATATTTCTTTCCTCTTTTTTTTTACCAATTTGTGTCGTAGTACAAGCCTATCAGTTCGAAAAACGTGTTTTTCTAAATCTCGAACGTTCGGTTTTTCGAACATTTTTTGAGACGTTTCGAACCGAACCCTTATGTTCGGTTCGGTTCAGTTCGAAAATTTCGAACTTCGCCCAGCACTTAACTTAACGTAAAAACATTCCCTCGACGTTGTTGATGAATTGTACGAGAACGTAGATCTAGTGGCTCAGACCGGATAGATAGCACAACTGTACGAACGTTCACAAGATGGCAGATAGATAGCGGCACCGTAGCATATACCGACGTTGTTCCAAAAACGCCATTTTGTGACGTTCTTACCTAAAATCGTCGAGAATTACATGTATAAGTTATTGAAAATAATCACTTTCACAGTCAGTATATGCGGTAAAAATATATTAGGAGTTCCGGGATGACGTAATACATGAACGTCTATTTATTTTCCAAGTTCGACATACCCGGAGACAAATGTTTCTACACGTGCAAAATAGGTAGCGCTATTATCGTGCTCATTTGTGAAACCCACGTTTTACAACACGCAGTAACGCATTGTTTAAGCAAATTATGCGCCAAGTTAATTGTTTTAAGTACGTATGGTGTTAACACAATAAAGAAAAATATCATGCTATTATTTATAGGGTTAGTGTAAAAAAGTAAACTCATTCGGCGCGAGACGAGAGAGATATAAGACGTTGTGAAACAGACTAGAAGGAGGCTGTACTATAGTTAAATGAGCATATGCGCATGCGCTGGTACTTTGCGTCTATAGTACGACCTCAATATAGATCCTAATACGTCGTAGTTGGAGACAGGCCGGCTGGCTTGGCACAGGCGGCGCCGCTGCTGCCGCGCATCTTTCAAACTGTTACTGCCACATTTTTTTACGGATTTTCGCTATTTTTGTTTTATTTTTAATATTGTGACTTACAAAGTAATAACTGCAACTCTACAATTCATATTTTAATGCAGTGAATTAGATACAGTATGTTTTATTCATTGTCAACGTAATTCCTTACAATTTATTTTGTCATATAATTTTGTTATTTTTTGAGGGTTCGTGAGATTGTATTCGTAGAATCACTACCTTCGTTAAATCCAGGGTTCATAAAATCGGGGGTCTTGTGTACGTACAGAACAGGAAAATTACCCATTATGAAAAAACCGCTAAAGTCTTACTGTTTAGTAGGTTAACCAGACAAAAGCGATATTCCAGAGTACGTTCATCCATATTGGCAGTACTGACATGATATTTCATACACTGACTCCTTTCTACTAAAAGGTGCTGTATTGATTATACCAGCTTTGCTCCAGTTGTATTGTATACAATGTATCCATGCAGGCCATTAGGGATTGTAAAATGTAGAGAACGGGCAAAAATGTGTTTTTGGTGGCTTGGGTTGTCTTCACAACTTGTCCGAATTGTGTACAAGAAAGGCAAAACCCACGACATATTTTACTGCTAGCTGAAAGACTTCCAGGCCTTTGCAGGTGGTAGCAACAGACCTCTTCAATATCTGGTATCTAATTGCTACCAACTATTTTTCTCGGTATTTTGAGATCTGCCCCATAACCCATATGACAGGTACAGTCGTTATTAGTAATCTGAAATAAATTTTTGCATGTTTTAGCATCCCAGAAATCATACGAACCGACAATGGATCCCAGTTGATTTCAAGTAATTTTCAAAGCTTCGCTTATAAATATTACTTTCGAGTTGTTATGTCATATTAATATCCTCTGTTAAACGGGTGTGTAGAAGCAGCTGTCAAAGTGGGAAAATCCTATTAATATAGAATGAGGATATATCTCTGGCTCTTTTATCTTAATTGCACAATACCGTTGGAAGTGTCGGTTCAGTGCAGCAGAGTTGCTCATGAACAGAAAATTGCAATCTACACTTCCACTTCTTTCCCCAGCACTGGAGGCGGTAATGCAACATGGTGTAGATCGATATAGAGAAATCTGTAGTAAAGCAGCACAGGCAGCCAATTACAACAAAGGGCATAGGGCTCGTGATCTACCAGAGTACCAAGGAGGGAGATGCCTACCTGGCTTAATGACTATGTTTGCTAAGAAGTAAATGAAAGAAAAGTTTTGTAGCTGTGTGTACAATTAACAAGTGTGAGATAGGTAAGGGTAGTTGTTGTATTGACTTAATTGTAACTTCAGATGTAATGTTAACTTTGTGTAAACTTTTGTACTGACTTAATTGTAACTATAATTGTAAGTTATTGTTAATTTTATGAAACATAGCAGAGTTGAAGTGTAATTTTAACTTTGTGTAAACTTAGCAGACTCTAAAATATCTGAGGAGAGATGTTGTATTAGAGGGGCACTTATAGAATGGTCATGTTGGTACTGGTATGTGGCGATCAATAAAGATCGTGATTCAACAAAAACTTTGTGAATAAATTTAACTTGTTTGCTATTAGTTGTGGTTTTAGTAGGTGCCTTAGGTAGTCAAAGACTTTCAAAAGTGACTATAGTTTATTTGTATCTATCTATTATTGAGATGTGTAGACTGTTGGCAGGGATGTGTTCACCAAAGCATATTGGCTGTTAACTTGCTTCTTACGTAAATAATTTCAACAAACACACAAAAGATTCAAGCGGTTATTGATACGATGACAGTTCTCCAATTTCCAAAAATCCCTTCAGTCAGCTGAAATGAGAAACACCAAGTAAAGTTGTACTTCACAAGGAAGGGTACAGAAGCATGGTAGTTAACATGTGGCTGGGCATCCTGGGCGGGGCCCAAAAATATACACATGTGAATGATTAGGTTGAGACCGGAGCTTTGGTCACTTCTTTGGTTGGAGTACTTTTTTAAGGCAGTTTTTTCCAGCTACAGCTGATGTTCAGCCAAAAATATCGGCATTGCTGGCATGCTGTGCAAAACTGGCACTGTGAGCACACACTGATCACTCTCTTTTACAGATGCAGCACATTTACAGTGTCTCTGGTGTACATATGATACAGTAATAAAGCTGTTACCGTTACCATTACTCTTTTAACACATATTTACTATTTTTCTCTGACTCGTACAATGGCCACACATTTATTGCTAATGATACACAGCACCACATTTTTGCAATTTCCTTGTGTAAAGCTTTTATGTTTCCTTATTGGCATTCACATATTCAACTGTCATTGGCACGTGCTCATTACGGTCTACACTAGGATCCAAGTAATATACATTACATACCATCACTTTAATGTAGCATTGTAATTTTCCATTGATTAAAACTAAAAAGAGAGCACCACAACAGGGCGGGTATTCTCTCATGCATATAAATAAAAGGAAAATAACTTTTATTGTGCCTGGTTTGCTTTGGTGCGCATGCTACTATGCTGCTGGTGCAGTAGTTTGCAGAACATGGCTATAAAAGTTACCTGTTCCATTATGTCTACAAGATCTTTGTGCTGAAACTGAAATGTATTTTAGTCATCAGTGATTTTCTTCGATCTGCCACCCAGGGTAACCGAGATGTTTTGAACCTTTATGGTGCTGAGAGAATTTTGTCCATTGTGAATTTATTTACACTGCTTCTCCTGGCATTCCCAAATTCTCACAAAACTCCACATTATGTTTCAGTTTTTGCCAAACACATAGCTTGCATTAGCTTGTAACAGCTTGTTATTTTGGCTCATGGTTAACTAAAAATGTTTATGTGCACCTAACAAGGCATACAAAACGAATTTCATTTGCCCATCTCAGTTGTAATTACAGTATCAGTTAGATATACTAATGGAAAGAGCCTGTATTTAATATGTGGGATTAGGTAAACAAACACTGTCCCTGCCAGTGGTCATTTTAGAAACTACATCATTGTTCATAAAGTAATGTACATAGTTCAAACTGTCCATATTGTATTTATTGATAAATTGCAATCTCTTCACTAGTATTCCTTTGTTTTTAGACTAGATGAGACACAAACCATTGCTCTACCTTGCTTTGGGGGTACTAGAGGTTCGGAGTTTGAGAAAGACATGGAAGAAATTGAGAAAAAATTTTTTCATCACCTGCAAGAGGTGAAGGATGTTCAGGATACAATACTGGATGTCCAAGAGCCTTCTTGGTATGATAGCATCATCAGGTATGTTAGCCATAAAATTGTAACAGTACGTATCTCTCATTTGTGAAATATAGTTAATAATGTCATGACTGTTGTTAATGATTACATGGGATTAATGTTTTCTGGTGGTACTTGTTATGTGGTACTGACATTGTTTACGATAAACTCGCTTAGTTATTTATTATTCTTTTTGTCTGATTTGTTAAGACCAGATTCATTGTGTGACGTGGTCCGGGGTACATAAGGCTGTGTGAACGTTAAAGTACGGTGAAAGAATGGGCACCAGCATAGTCAGTTTACTCGGACTAGCACGAGAGACTCTTACTGCGGGGGTCGTGGTCGAAAAGCCTGGACCATTCATTACCTTATGTACGGACGTCGGCAGCGTAGTTGAAACAACATTCTGTTGTATAGGACCAACAGAACACCCTTGTAACACACATGAAATAGGCACTAAGTTTAGCTGGACTGTGAGGTCATCCAGGTCACCAATATATAATAAGACACGTAACAAGACGTAAATAACACTCACCAATACGTAGTAAACACAAGATTGTTGTATTGTACTAGAAGATGAGCATGATACAAACAAAATAAACGGGCTAGCGACACGAAGCCTCGCTGGGGCTGAAGCACCAATTAAGGCGTGGCGGTAATTGTTATATTAAAAAAATTTCAAGGGTACGAAATTACGCGGGGGCACGAGTCTTCCCCGAGTCGGTGCTTCCCGGGAGAGAAATAAAATGGTTTAAATATATTAACTAGCTAGCTATGGCATGAAAAATTGTCTTAAAGGCAAAAGTTGAATTCTCCCGGGAGCGCTGGAACTTACGCGACATACATGTTGCCCGTTGATACGAAGACTGACTAATTTAGCGCGTGCAATAGGGAAGCCGTCCCTCTGCGCCTGCCAAATATGAAACTCCCCTGGTAGAATGGGAATGAAAACATAGTATTTACAAAGCACGATTACAGGACACTGGTATGATTTGCCATGTGGCGTGAATAATGGATGAGGGTTAATTAAGTCCTCATTCATATTAATTAGTGAGAATGTTTATTTTCAAGTGCGTTCAGAAAGGTTCTGTCGGTGAATTAGTTGGTGATGTAGCAAAGGTTTATGCTGTGAAAATACATAATTAGGCCTTGGACAGGCTGCTATGCCGGCTGGCTGAATGGCACATTTTAAATGAAACAATCAATTATTGTGAGGGCGCAGAAGGCGATTGAGGGAAATTTAGTTCCCTGCCCTGAAATTAGGGTGGTGGTGGCAACCCGGACTGCGGAGTCGTCAACCCTGGCGATAGACACTTTACACACAAATTAATAAACACTTGAAGCTAAGCCGTAATGGGTTTAAATAAAACAGGAAATAATTAATACAGTAGAGCCCTGATTTAACGAAATCGGGAGTAACGAAAACAGACAGCGATTTAACGAAAGGAATTTCAGGATCCTTCAAAATGTAACAAAAAAATGTATTAAATAACTAAGTGACTGTGATAAATGGAATATTAATTGTAATTTAAGTCCTTTAAAAATATTAGCTCCGACCGCAGTATATTCTTATTTCTCAGTAGAAAAGCTTAAACCATCTGTCGAGAAGAGGAAGAAAGAAAAAAAAAAGAAAAAAAAAAATTAGTTAAAATTTTTTGAAAACTTTTGCCGTAGGAATGATTTTCAGATACGCACGCGTGGACGCAGCCGGGCAAGCGCCACTATGTTGCATAACATGTGCGCGCCTAGATCCTCATCCTGGCGGCTAGCGAGTGAACGAGCATCTAGGTACAAAGTCTCCACAGCGCGGCAGTGGACAGTACAAGAACCAAATCATAGATAGTGCTTCGCTTCTCCGTTAGAATGCGCTGCACGGCAGCGTTCTTTCTTCATTAATTCTGTTACCAGTAGAAAGCAGTGGTGTGCAGCGTGATTATTCACGCTGTCGTCCCGTGATAAAACAAGCGAGTTTATAAAAATTTAGGTAATGTTATTAATGCAGACTTTTACAATGAATTTATTACCATAAACGTAAATAATTTGTTTCTCCGATGCTAAAAAAAACGCTTGAGTGCAAATAATTTTTATCTAGCAAACCAACGAGTTTGTTCCACGAGCGCGGCTGTATACAAGCTATAATGGCCGCCGCCGCGTGTATTTAATTATTATTTTATCGTTGTCTCGCAAACTTTTAATCCAGTTTTCTTTGCAGTCTTATTTTTTTTTTTTTTTTTTTTTTTTTTTTTTTTTTTTTTTTTTTTTTTTTTTTTTTTTTTACAATTTTTCGTGGGAATTTCCTTAATTTTGTTGGTGGGGTGGGCGGGAGATCGACGAAAAGATTGACGGCTTGGTGGTGTTAGTCATCACTTCTCACGTGGTGATGGCACGTGCAAGGACGGCCTAACTCACCTTGCTCACGCTCGCCGAGCGTTGCACTAAAAGTTTTTAATGTTTCTTTGCCGATTTTTTTTTCTTTTCACAGTTGTGGTTTACCTGTTGACGATAAATGTGTTTTGTTATTGTTTTGAGCCAATATACTTTTTAAAAATTGCCATAAATTCCGATGAAGCATCCCCGAGGATTTAACCTTTTTTTTTGCTTTGGAGGGTAAGGGGGGGGGGGTGAAGTCGGATTTAACGAAACATCGATTTAGAGTAAACATTTTCGGGTCTCATGGCATTTCGTTAAATCGGGGTTCTACTGTAAAAGAATTTTGAAAAACACTAACACTATTTTTGGTCACATGCTTGGGAAGTCCGCAGGCGAAAATCCAATGTAGGTTGGAGAATTCGCGCGGGCAGCGGTGATGGCCTCTGTTGTTGGCGCATGGTAAGGAGACGTGCAAGTGGCAACAAGGGCTCGTGGTCTCGCTGGACGGCATGATGTGATTGATGCATAATTCCTTTTAAAAACCATGTGTGACTGAACAACATATTAAGTTAAGTCTCAAAAATTGTAAAATTTGGATACATGCTAATTTTCATGCCTGATGATGTCCTTAATTTTACACTGAATTGATACCAGCAATTTTATTTAGCAAAATATTCAAATATGTAAAAGTTTTAGGTGGCAAGCCATGTTTATGCACACTGCCAAGCAGTAGGCAGATCTCCGTCTCAGAATTCTGATGTTACCATGTAGGTACTGATAGTACTGCTGAGTATGAAGGCAGAAGTTTCGGCCCCATGTTGGTTGAGGACCGTACCACAACTTACAAAGTATCCATATTTTCTGATTTCTAGAAACAACACACAACACTTGCTGTAAGGACTGCAACATGAAAAGACTTGAAACAACTAAAGCAAATTAAATCAGAGCCTAAAGGGTCTTAAGTACCATAAAATAGGGTTATGTAGGACATATGGGGGAAGTAACTAAGGACACTTTGGTAGCCTTAAGTAAATTAATTTACTTAAAATAAATTGCAAACAGTGAAAGTCCATATGAAATTACATTAAATTTTACTTCCAGTATACATTCTTAAAAAATAAAAGTTTTTGTAAAAGTATCCCAAGCTACCAATGTGTCCCAAGTTACACCATTTTATGGTACGAATGCATGACAAATTATTTTTGAAAGGCCCCTATCTGATGGGTAAGCCAGACCGTTCTGTTGGAATGTATGTGATGTAACTGTTTAACGGTTGGGAAATGTGATTATTTTGAAAGGAAGGAATGTTTCTATAAAATATTCCCCTAAAACTGAAATATGAATCTTGATTAATGCACATATTTCCTTAAAATTTAAGCTACAGTTCCGTTGAGATGTGTTATCTAATGAGATACTTTTCTTTATAAACTTTGCAAGAAAATGTGATGTTTATTACAAATTTATATTTTAAAAAAATGTTGGCGTGTGCCAGTTGTAATTATTTCAGAAATGAATATAGGACTCCTGATTAATGTTAACATTTTTTGAAGTAAGGCTGCACCAAGTATTATGTAGAAATTGTAAAAATTATTTTAAAACGTTGGTCCTCCTTTTCTTCCTTACATTGAAGTCGATGTGCACTAAAAAGTACTTAATAATTAATTTTAAAACATAGCATGATGGTTTCAAGAAGAATATCTAGTTTAAAAGGATTTATTATTTATTGCGAAGCAAAATAAAGAGGCTAAAACAGAATTTGACATGGCCTTGGATAAAACTACACTAGACCCCCGATTTTACGAACACTTACAGTTTCATTCTTCATATTCGCAAAATTGCTGCCTTTGTAAAGTCAATAGGGACCTATTTTGCCCCCTACCCAAACATGAAGTTGTTTTATTTTCTTTATTCTCTAGTTCTTCTGTTACATTCTCTATACCGTAATGATTTTACTACTGTTCTACTGAACTCTACTCCAACTTGCCATTCTAGCTCACTGCTGCCAACATTGGCAGCTTAACTTCTTTCACAGTATTAATATTTATCTACAAATTGTGAGTTACATTCACAACACCTTCTTTTTATTCACATAATGTAAGTTATATTGTGACAACGAACAAAAAAACCTTGGCCGGTATCGCTCTGCACAGTTACAGTCTTCCCCTATCTTGCCATGGCTGGCTGGAAGGGTAGTAACCTTAGCCAGAAGCGCTCGCACATCATGGCTGGAGAGGCGAAGTCACGTCATCGTGTCCAAAACCAAGTTACACGAACAGACAACAACGTATAATAGTGTACCTGTCCGCATAATGTTTCAGTCTCTAATTTTATGACTGTCACTCATTTTGTATCTGCTTGAATGGCCCATTTAAATTTATAAAAATCTGTGCTTCTTTACACTTCAACGGTGCCCTAAACATTGCACGTGTCTGTATCACTAATGACTGCACGTTTATGTCTGGAAAACATTTTATTGGTTGTCAAATATATGTGCCTATGTCGGTTCAACCAAGATGACTTCTTTAGCTTATTCTACTCTATTCAGTAATGCTTTGATTACATCAGAATATATTCCTCTTGTACAACGAAAGATGAATCAATACAATGATACAGTTTTTCAGTAAATTTGTCACCGGTTTGTTGTTTCTACGCACTTACAAAAATTTCCAGAATGGGGGAAGTATTAAGTAACTTGCCCACCAATCTTGGTGATTATTGTATTGCATTACAACGCAGCTGCTATCCATAACCGACACTCGTTGTGTGTGCCAACCGCTCGTCATAACCCTACGACCAACAACAACACACTGGTGTACCAATGTACACATGGCAAATATCCAAACATGTACATACACAACACCACTTCCCTCTTAAACTATGTACTGGGGTTCTTTTCCCCACTACAGGTTTCAAATGTTGACCCCGTTAATCCTAGCATGCCCAGACCCATAATAAATAACAAGGACTTCATAAGTGTAACAACAGGATATATTGATGGTAAAAGAGAAATACAAATATTTATGGCACAAAACACGACACAGGCTCAATCTCCATTAATCGTCGCCCAGAAAGAATGATCAAACAACAGTCAAACTCGGGATCAGAAAGTTAAAGCAGTTAACTTAATTAAGCAAAAGTAGGTGGCGTCAAAGGGGAAACGCCTATGCTCCCTCGACATACTGTCGAGCCGCGGTAAACGAGAAACAATCGTGAAACCATGCAATTCATCGAAGCACCTAGAAGAGGTGACCCAAACTACTCATAAAGATCCGAAAACAACTTACCGTTAATCAAATGACAGTCGATGGTAGGCCGAGAGAGCAGGGAACGAACTACCACACAAGACGGCTGCCGGGAGCGGAGTACCCGAAGGCACGCAGGGCCGGCTGGCTCTGCAAGGAGGGAAAGGGTAGGGAGGAGGAGAAGAGACCCGAACAGTTCCAATGATAGACGAACGGCACCCAGGGCGGGAGGCGCCGGCTTTTCACTGTCTTCCATCAGACACAGCTCACAGTCCATTACAATCCACATCCGAACAAACTCCTTCATGGTAAGACTGTTCAATAAAAAGAAGTGGTCATAATTATTACGTTACATAGTCCTTTAATCACTATGGCTGTCATCTGTAACAACACAGGTGTACCAATGTACACATGACAAATGTCCAAAAATGTACATACACAACACAACTTCCCTCTTAAACTATTAAATTACATAGTCCTTCAATCTCTGTGGCTGTCATCTGACCCGTTTGGGTAGCCTCGTTCCTGTTGATTCAAGGCCCAATAATTCCCCGCTCGCACTGGATGTTCAAATCCTTTAAATTGACTCGATTCTGGGCCCATCGTAGTAGGACTTTGTGCTATTGGGGCAGCTGTGGATTCTTTTGATGCTCGTCATATTCCCTTTGACACTGTAGTCTCACAGGTGCTGTGGAGTCTGCTGGACTGTCCGACTCACGTCTCTGCTGCTGCTCCTTGCTCTGGTTCTCTTTCTCGTCCCGCCTGCTCTGCACTGGACTGTCCCCAGGATGTGCATGAACATGTGGTTGCACCTTGGTGATCGTTGCTTCGTATGTCGATCTGGTTCCAGGATTCCTTTTAGTCAGTTGGTCCACGTAGCGTTTGTGAATCCCGCCAGATGCATCCCCTACTTTGTAAATTAACTGTCCTTGTGCTGCTCTTATGGTCCCTTGTAGCCACTTTGACTCTCCACTGTAATTTCAAAAGAGTACACCATCCCCTATCTGAAACCGCCGAACTGTATTTTGGTTCATTACTGCTGCTGGCGCCTGCTGTTCTGTTTCCGTGTTTCGGATCTGATCGAATGCAGTCCTTAGCTGCCACCCAAACAACAATTCTGCAGGTGTCTTGAGCATGCCTGCGCACAGTGTTGTACCAAACGTTAGGAGAGTCCTAGCCAGTCTCATCTTCCAATCTCCTGCCCTAAGTTTCTTCAACTTCTCTTTGACTATATGAAATATTCTCTCAACCTGGCCATTGCTTGCAGGGTGGAAGGGCATTGCCTGCACCAGATGAATGCCATTCTTTCTTGCAAAAGACTTCATGTCGTGTGACATGAAAGCAGTGCCATTTTCATAGACATTCTGGGACGCCATGGCAACTGAATATTTCCCACAGCTCATGAATCACTGCCACCGAGGACATCGAGGAATCCATTTTGACCTCCAACCATTTGGAGTATGAATCCACCAGTATAAAAAAGGTCTGCCCTTGGAAGGGCCCAAAAAATCTATATGTACTCGGGACCACGGTTTCACGTCTGGGGGCCAACGTATGTCCCGCATGTGGTGGGATTGGCTCGATGTTGCTGGCATGTGTGGCACTGGCTAACCCTTCATTCAATGTCTTGGTCCATCCCTGGCCACCACACGTAACTGCGTCCCATCATCTTTGATTTACAATACCATCGTGGCTTGCATGAAGCATTTCCAATAAACTTCCTAGTGCTGCTGAAGGCACTACCACGTGGTTACCCCACAGGAGACAACCTGTGTACAGTGATAACTCCTCCCTTCGGTTACAATATGCTTGCAGTTCTGTTGATACTTTCTCCTGTCCCCAGCCTGCCTGAATCTTGTGCCTTACTCTTGATAATACTGGGTCTTCTGCTGTCAATACAGCTAACTTTCTCGCCTCAATTGGAGGGTCTGGGAGCGCCTCTAGCATCAGCACATACCCCACCACTGGCTCCGCCATATCAGACCATTGGACTGGCAGTCTACTTAGGGCATCTGCATGACTTATCTCTATGCCTGGTGCCTGGTCGATGCAACAGCTGGAAATCATACATGAACAGCCACAAGCTCCAGCGTAATAACTGTGATGACAGAATATTCTGGGTCTGCTTTTTAGGGTCCAACAACCGCAAAAGCAGGTTTGTGGTCCGTAACTATGTTGAATCACAGTGCTGCCAAGTATTGCCTAAACTTTGTGATACCAAACATAACCACTAATGCCTCTGTATCTATCTGCAAATAGTTCCTTTCCTGCTTGTGAAGTGTGTGGGACCCAAATGCAATTTGTCTCTCACTACCATCCTCACATTTGTGTGCTAACGCTGCCCCTAACCTGTACTCTGAAGCATCACAAGTCAACACGATAGGTTTTGATGGATTGTAATGAACTAACACTGAGTTTGATTGCAACAGTGCTTTAGATGCCTGAAATGCTGCATCATGCACTTCTGACCATTCCCAGTCCTGTCCATGGTCTAGTAGCCGATGAATGGTTCTGCAATATTTGCCTTATTGCAAAGGAACCTGTCATAAAAACTTAACAGACCCAAGAATTCCTGTAACTCTTTCTTGTTGGTAGGTGCCGGGACCCCATGAAGGCTTTGACTTTCTCCTCTGTTGGGTGTATCCCCACACTATCTACCCGATACCCCAGGAAATTCACTGATGTGGCTGCAAACAGACACTTGTCTCTCGTCAACCATAATCCTGCGACCTCAATTCTTCCCAATACCTGGTGTACCCGCTGCCATTGCTGGTTCTCCGTTGCCCCGGTGATCAAAATATCGTCAAATAGCATCACTACTCCAGGTATCCCAGCCAACAGTGTCACCATCAGCCGCTGGAATCTGGCCGGGGCATTACAGATACCAAAGGGTAACCGTTTGACCTTAAATAACCCTGTCATGGTATTTACCGTTAAAATTTCTTATGAGGCCTCGTCCACAGACACTTGTAAGTAGGCTTCTGCTAAGTCCAACTTTGAGAACACCTTCCCTCCAGCTAAATTTGAAAATACCTCATTGATGGTTGGCAATGGGTAAATGTTTTTGTTGCATACTGTATTTACTGTGACCTTATAATCCCCGCATAGTTTCACTGACCCATCAGATTTGCGAACTGGTACGACGGGGGTGGTCCATTTTGAATGTGCTGCCGGTTCGTAAACTCCATGCTCCACCAACCTCACTCACACTCTCTGCCAAAGCGAAAGCTACCGTCCTGCTCTTCCAAAATAATGGCTTGGCATCTGACTGGAGCTCAACTGTCACCAGTGGTCCCTTGTACTGTTCCAGTTCAATGTCTGCGAAGACCCACTGGTATTTGTTTACCACTTATGTTGCCTCCCCTTGTTCCAGCAAGTGGATTCCTTCCACAGTTATGCCTAAGGGTTTCAGTCAGCAACGTCCCCACAGGCACGGCACTTTTCCATCCGCAACCAGCAAGATTAATTGAGCTGCAGCAGTTTTGGTGCAAACCTGCACTGTCAAAGAACCAAGCATCATCAGTTTCTAATGGGACCATGTATGCAGCCAGTACTAAGTTTTATTCCTGTAGTGTTGGTTGACTTGGCCATAGGTGTCTGTAGGTCTCATCACTAATGATTGTATGGCCTGCTCGTGTATCCACCTCCATGTCCAGCTCCTTGCCATTTTACCACACTTTCACCTGGATTGGCGGGTGGCTGCGTGGGGCACCTACCTGCACGTTATATAAACTGTACATTGCAGTGTCCTCATCAGAAGAGAACTCTTTTCCCTGCATGATATAATTAGCAGTTCTTTTGCTATCCCTGGTTTTCTGGGTATCCCTTTGCTTTGCCCATTCCTTTTCGAGATGCATGCCCGCTCCAGATGTCCAACTATGGAACAGAAATTACATGTGGTGCCTTGATGTCGACAACTTTGAGGGCTGTGCAACCCATTGCATCGCCAACATGGTTGTTGCTCCTTCCTTCTCTGTTTGCCCCACGTTCCCCTGTTGGATCTATCACCTGCCCGTTTCTGTACTGTCATCTCTGCCACAGCACCCACCACTTCACTCACTGTACCTCTCAGGTCGTTCACATTCCGGCTTGCTGCTTCAACTGCTGCTTCTTTAAAGGTAAGTTTGTTTTTCGACAACATGGCATATTGCACTGCCTCGCGCACTCCAAATACAAACCGATTGTGCAACATGCGTTCGAGATCAGAGAAGTTACAGTGCGTGGATAGCCGTTGCAGCTCTGCCACATATGCAGAAATTGTTTCTCCTGCATGCTGGTTGCGCTGGTGGTATTTAAACGTTTCCACAATCTCGCTCTGAGTTGGCTCAAAATGCGACGACAGCAACTTCAAAATCTCATCTATGGCTACATCTCCTGTTTGGTAAGGCGCTACCAACGATGCGACCAAACTGTAAATTTCTGTGCCACACACAGTAAAAAATATTGCTTTCTTTTTGTCCGCATCTTTTATCTTGTTTGTCACGAAGTAGTAATGTAGCCAGCCGTTCAACATATGTTTTCCACGAATCTCTCCCTGGGAGGAATTCGCCAAAGGAACTAAAAAGTGCCATACCGCGTACGAGTACCGCCCTTTGAGGTTATGGACTGTTTTTCGCGCTCATCGCGACTCTGAACCGAAAATGGCGCCCGTCAATACCGTGAATTATCGTCCCCTCGTCATCAGTGTTGTCTTGCCCACTAATCTCGGTAATTATTGTATTGCATTACAACGCAGCTGCTATTCATAACCGGCACTCGTTATGCGCGCCAAGTGCCAACCGCTCATCATAACCCTACGACCGACAACCATAACACACAGGTGTACCAATGAACACATGGCAAATATCCAAACATGTATATACACAACAAGGGAGTTGCATGAAATTTAAAATTATTTATTTATTATTCATTATAAAGAAGAAATATGAACACAGCAAAAATAATTTTTCCTCTAATCACTTTCGTTTAGAAATGTGACGCAAAATAAAATCATGAAAATAACAGTTGACGCGCCCGTGTCTGTTAACTGCTTTTGATTGGTCCACGTCATCAGCCAGTATGGAAATGTAAACACTCGCGTTCCTTCATTGGCGAAAACACGGAACGGCGGTGAAAGACTGTATTAAATTATACCATGCTTCGTGCAAGCCATAACGTATGATGGCATTGTCTGACGGGTACGTTAAAGCCCAGTCCGAAAATTTACTGAAGGTAGACGTATTTATGATATGCAGTTATCTAAAAAACAATTAATGTTATACTGTACCCGAACTGAGAGGTGCCAAGGGGTTTATATGGGTTGAAGAGTTTCTATTCATTAATTAAAACTTTTAATTCACTCTGAGATGAAAAATTACCATTTTTCAATATACAGCAACTGCAGAGGTTTTTAAAATATGTATGTCATAGATCATATTGCATAATAAACAATGATGAAGCTAAATCACTTGTGTCACTGTTAACAAGAGACAATAATTTGGCTGCATATTTCTTATGATAAACACACACAATTGTTATACCAGGCAGTATTTCTAGTAGGCCAAGGTTGGTTGTTACTGTCTTCTGTAGTGTAATAAATGCCACAAATCAATAGAAACATTGTCTAAAAATGAGTAGGTCTACAATGGACCTTCTCCTATCAGGCCGTCACAATGCAAGTTTCCATACAGTGAGAATCTTGCTTCATTAGGCTACACTTAGAAATTATTAATTCGTGTCGTAAGAAATTGTTGACATATTAACCACTTTCCTAAAACAAATGTAATACCCGGCAATCAATGTTGGTATCTATAAGCTATAGCAAAATAAAGTAGGTCTATATGCATATGGGAGCATGGTTAACAGCAGGCCTACATAAAAAGAAACTGGAACTATATAATTTGTTGATTGATAGCACTTGTTCCATTAAACTGTAACATTCCTTATACGTTCTGGAGAAATTCGAATGGATATATGTTATTAGCACATATTTCTGAGAAATTAACAAAAAGCTAAGGCCTATCTTTATCAAGGAAACCAAATTTTACTTTAGGCTAATAAAAATGTATGTACCTACACAGTACATAAACACTGTAGTACCTAGCCAATCAAATGTAATATCAATAAACTACACTAGTTATTTTCATTTTAAAAATTAATTTTCCCCGAATAGTCTTAGGTTAGTTCTGCATGGTAAAACCTCAAATTCATCTCGCAGTTACCTGAACAAGGAGGAAAAAAAAATTAAGCACGAAACCACGACAGTGTATAATCTAACAACGTCTCCATTTAAATATGTTCGTAAGTTGACTTAGGAATGTTATTTCTTATTTACTCACAAGTGGTATCATAAACCACAAGGTAGGCCTACATGCCCATTGACTATCATTAATAATATGGAGGACAGAAACGTAAAATTAAAAGCGTACATTGACTCTTACAAATATGTGATTCTAACATAATACAACTATTAATTTAATAAACTGGCCTACGGTTTCATTAAAATCCTTGAATTTGTTTTAAAAAAAATATATGAACTTACTTGTAAGCCTATTCCCATGCGAGACTAAAAGAAGTATGCCTAGGCCTATAAATTACCTTGTTATAGTTAAGTTATTTGCACTATACACTGTTTTTGAAATTTAACAATTTGCCAAAATCTGTGCACACTTTTTAAATTAATAAATACATAAAATCATTTCCAACTGAGTACTAGAGCATATGACATGTTTAAGGGTTGTATAACTCCAGTAACTACATTACTTAGTAGGCTAAAGAAATGGCTTCAGTATTTGTACAGAACATTTGTAGGCCTTAGCATGACACACAAGACAATGTTTCTTAATTCTTAAAAAATTATTTTTATAATAAGTCTACGTACTTGAGATTACAGGTTAAGCCCCAGGCCTGCAAGGCATGTTTGAAAATAAGTTTCCCCACTTTAGGACCCCTCTCTTTGCCATTACTTACGTCAAAATTATTATAAAATGTGTGTTCATGTCAACATCGAAAATATCTTTTTAATATGATTATAACAACATTTGGCGTTTGCAATGTTTATATATTTACATCCAAGACAGCTTTAAATACTGCCACATAGCGTTGGGGTTTCATTACTGTGTTCTTTAAGTTATATGCTTAACATAGCTATAAATGAGTCTCCAACAACATTAAATAAATAAACTATACATATCACTACTTAAATAGCTATAAATTCATTTTGTACTTACATCAAAATGATCTTCGCAACAGTACAAAGTACTGGTCATTGAAACATTCTCGCCTTGACGCAGCTTTGAACCATTTCGGTCATATTTGTTTGGATTTCAGGACAGTAAAAAAACAGTTTCGAGACTGAATTAATGCTCGTATTAGTGCAGCTAAGCACAAAACACCACTTATAGTCACGCATTATGCCGAATGCTCTCTTTAACAATCGCACTCGCGCATCTGCTACTGCTGGCCTACTTATACTAACGTCTTATTAACCGGCTGATGACGTCGCAGCGGCAGCCATGTTGTGACGTAGGGTTTTCGCGGGCGTTTTGAATGCACAATTTTTAAATGCACGTATTTACCTCAAATAAACTCCAAATAAAAAATTTTCACCTCCTAACATCTTGTTTTTTAACGCAAATTATGCTAACGTTCTCAGTAAAATTTGTGAGAACGGCCCATTCATGTCATCATAATATTCGCTGGACTTCTCTCTGAATTTGAAAATATGTAACACATTTAGTGCAAAGCCTTCTTAATCACTTGTATGCACAATAATTAAGTTAATCGCAGATCTTTTCTTATAGATTCATTGTCAGCTATTTCCATATCTGATCGCCAGCAAGAAGTTACACTATGTGAATATTAAATAAAATTTGTTGATATAAACCGTTATCTTATGTACGAATCTTCCTAGACGTGTCTTCTTCAGATACAGCCCCTCAAAACTGTTAAATCAGCCATTTCAATCAATATCTTCCTCTTGAATTGTTACTTTTTCAGTAAAACCAGAGCTTCTTAAATAGTTTCCATAAATATTCCCTGCTGCAGTTCAAAACACATACTGTACTGTAATGTTTTATAGTGGGACAGTTTTCCGCATAGGATAAAATTGTTGTATTTTTATACGTTCAGCACCACATGTAAAATTGTCTTCTTTTGTTCACTTCCTGTGTTTTGAAACAACTGTTGCCATACTCATCAGTTCAATACCGTTACAGGCCTATGTCAGTTTGTGTTGCTTTTTTTTGTAAACATATACTAAGTTATATACTCTTTGTAGTGATTTAAGTGAGATTCTTGTCATCTGCAGGTTTCGTGGTCATATCAAGGATCTGGATATTGCTATGGAGAACTTGATGGATGCTGTGTTTGAAACAGTATCGCAGGTGGAGGAAGGACTATATGCTCTTCAAGCTTTCTACCACTATGCTCGAAAGAGTTCAATCCAGCGCATGTTCGTGGGGAAGACTGACAAGGTATAGCTGTAGATTGCAGTGGGGTTCTGGAAAACAACTTTATATTTGTTATGAATTAGGATTAAGTAGTGTTTGTTCTGACACAAATTACATTAAGATACCATACAATTGCATTTATTTTATGTTTCATAAAAAGTTTATTTGCATATTGTAATGTTTACCTTGTTCCATTTCATTTTCTGCATTTTTAATTTAGTAACAATAGTTCTTACAGTTCTGGGATTTCTAAAAAGACACTAAAAAGTAAAATTTATCTAGTCATGTAGTGAAACAATTTATTAACTTTATAAATAATTATAAATGTATGTGTTTTTTTTTATGAGATGATAGTGTTTGAAGTAAGGTTATTGAAACAACTAGCACCTAAGGTAATGGGATGTAATCAAACCATGGATTTGAAAATTTACTCTGACATTATGTATAGAGTATAATGTAATAATTTGTTATGCACAGCACTCACTTGAGATGCATGTTGTGGATGAGTGCTTGGAGGCAGAGACATTGTGTACCTAGGCTTTCTGACCTTTATCACAGGACTGGGAACAGAAGAGCCATGCTCACGTCTCTTACGTGAAAATGAAGGCAATATTGCAATATTACACTCTACCATATCCTGCATTAGCCAATACAAGGTCCACCATACTAGGTGTTATACCAATCGGCATCAACTGCTTTATTGCCTAGGGATCGCACTGTCTCATTTTTCGTTTGGCAGATGCAGTTGAAGAATCCATAGTTCAAGTGGAATGCATCACATTCTATGAGAAATGTTTCTATAGTTTGGGAAGCATTATCTGGATTGTTATTGTTTGTACTTTGTAGGATATTTAGAGTATTATTTGTAATTATGTTATATAGTAAATTGTTTTTGCATTGTGCAGCATGGATTAAAAAAAAAAAAAAATATATATATATATATATATATATTTTTTTTTTTCCCCTCTTGAAGGTATTTGATAGTTGTTTTTAAACTATACATCCTCAATCTTTTATAAACAGAAAAGTACGAGTATTTACTACTGGTATTCTTATTGCTCTACTTTTTACATATGTGTTGAATGTTTCATTAAAACAAAGTTTTTTATTGCATAGGGGCAATGTTTGGGTCCCTTCAGGTTTGTATAAAAGAGCCCTGACTGTATATGCTACTAGCATAGATATTTATCCAAGAGTACAAGTCAGTTTGAAATTTTTTTTTTGGGGCTATCTTCGTGTGTTTGTAGGTGTACGGTATGTTGGTGGCAGACATCCAGGTCATCAAGAAGGAAATGGTAGATGAGAAGGACCAGTACCCGGCCAGCTTACAGTATTATTCTGGTCAAGCGCTAATGGCACAGCACAAGAAGAACTATCTTTCGAGGCTTGTGATGGTTTGTTTCCATTTAGTTTTCCATTTATATAGCTTTTAACATCCACTGGCTTTTCAGAGTGGCTATTGCTCTGTGTCCCTTGTTGCATTTATATCATGTTACTATTGCTAAATCATTTTTTCTTCTTTTCGTCGTCAATGTTGTTTCTTCAGGATGATGTGATTTTGCCTGATATTAGACCTACAGTCATGTGAATATGCTGTCTCAAGTTTAAGTGCTTCAAGTGACAAGAGCTCTGTAATATAACCTTCTGGTATAGTAGTACTCGTTTGAGTTCATTATGTCACTACACAACCTTCAGTCTTGCATACTATGTCAGGAAGTGGTTCAACAAGATACTTTTGCAATTTTAGGTAGTTATGCCGAGGCTGTTTTGTGTCAGATGTTGGACGAAGCGGTGTGGCTACCGAAGAGCAGACTGGGTCAGGAGGCTCGCTCCCAATACCAGCAACTGGCAACAACGCTGGACAATACTGTGGCTCAGCTCTACAGAGAGTGGTCGGGCCGCTTGGATGAGGATATGGCACGCCGCCTTAGCAGGCCACTCATGATTCGCAGCCATGTGCACCCAGGCTGCCTTGAAGCCAATATAGACAGGTAGGTGATATGACACAGTTTAAATCATTGTAACCTCTATTTTTATTACATGATTATCAATTGGATTTACATTTCGGTGTGGATGCTGAGCTTCTGAGGGTGTCTGAAATCCACAGGCTAACATGAGTTTTCATCTCTTTTTATGATGTTTTGATGTATGTAATGACATTTTTTAAAATTTGAGTTGTAAGGTAAGTGATTTGCTTTGTGTATTATGATGAGCCTAATGCTGCTATAACAAATTCATAATAGATGAGACACGTGAATATTTTTTTGTGTTTCATTTTAATTCCTTGTTGTGATGTTAAGGACGTAGTCTACCGCAGTTTTCATCACCATGTTTTTATTTTTCATTTGTAACATATATTTTTTTTTATTATTTTAGACAGAAAATGTGACTAAATTTGGCTGTTGTGAAATTTTTTTATCTCTCATAGTTTTCTCGTAATAGCTTGTTAAAGTCAAAATTTGAATGTTTCTGTTTTAAGGACTACACTAAAACCAATCACTTACCAAACTGAATAAATTCACAGTGAATTAAAACGTCGCAGGCTTCAATGTCATGTCCTTAAAAACAAAGATAAATTTTTTTTTGCATTTAAATAAAAATGCTGAAACTTAAAATGTAATTTTAAAAAATTCAATAATTTTTTTTAAAAAACAAAAATATTTTTTTTTTTTTTTTTGTGGTTAAACATAGCTGAATTTGTACCCTACAGCTACAACATTGTTATTCACTGTGATTTTTTTCAGTTTGGTAAGTAAGTTGGTTTTAGTGTCGTTCTTAAAACGGAAACATGCAAATTTTGTCTTAAACAAACCTTTACGCAAAAACTATGCAAAATAAATTTTTATAAGAGGAAAATTTGGTCACATTTTGTGTTTAAAACAAGAAAAAAATACCGGTACTAATATAGAAAAAAAACATGGTGATGAAAATTGCGGTAGACTGTGCCCTAAATGAATTCTGCTTCATGACGAAACCAGAATTGTAACATTTGTACAATTTTTCTACCATATTTACTTGATTGTAAGCCGACCTTTTTTTACCGTTTTGGACCGTCGAAAATCCCGACTCGGCTTACAATCGGGTTCAACCATTTTACATACACTTTCGAACAAATATAAATAAATACATTTATAAAACAGGCAGTACACTTTCATCAGTATCAATAAGGACATAAACTTGGACCTTACACATAAATACATGCTGTTTTAACTAGATGGAGTGTGATCTCTAGCAATATCACGGCCGGCCGACAGGTGACGTCACCACGCCGGCCCGCCCTTGGGCTGGAGCATGCGTGCCGATCTGGCAGTGTAGTCACAAGGCGTCCTGTGGTACACGCGTGCCGCCGGTCCGCTACGGTAACGCTACCGCTGTATTTGCTGCTTGTACCTACTTATGTAACACGTGGTTGCAAAGTTTTAAAATGAAGAGAAGTAAATGTACAGCAGAGTTTAAAAAAAAAGTCATCAAATGTGCCGAGGAAATGTCTAATCTAATATACCAGTACTAACATAACTTTTTATGCCAGCTCATTCACATAATAAATTCACGGTTCCATTAAAGGTCTAATTCCGTATTTACCTATCTACCACCCTCACATTATTACTAAAAAAAAAAAAAAAAACAAAATGTTTGGGAGCAGGTACTGCTACAGCTTACTTACGCTTTGCCGGCCGGCTGCCAGTCTGCCTACTGCGCCAGGACGTGCCGATTGTCGTGTCGAACTACAGTGCCGGCCCGTGCCGTGCCAAGCCAGCATTCCTCGCATCTCGCATGATGTGTCTCGCCCGCCCGGCGCCCACTTGTTTACCTACTGTACTTCGCTCTGAAGACCTGAGAGGTTAAAGGGCCGTAAAACTCTATATTATAATTTTGTATGCGGGACCTTCAAAATTCGGCTTATATTTGGTGTCATATTTTTTTTTCTTTCAAAGTTTTAAATGTTAGGGGTCGGCTTACATTTGGTGTCGGCCTACAATAGAGTAAATGCGGTAATTAAATATTTTTTTTTTAAATTCAGGGTTCATTCCGGTCTCTGACCCCTCCCCCCCCAACTCTTGCGATGGTCTGATTTTAAAAAGTCTGTACACTGGGTGTAATTTTTCGGGTTTGAGGGTGAGCGGTACACGCCTTAAAGCCTTGATAATGTTAGGAGGGATGGGAGATTTTATTCTGGTACTTGTTTTTCTTTCTTAGTTGAGTGTTAGTGAAAGCCCCGGTCGCCGGTGCTAGTCCTCCCCCATTCGTCTTCAGACCTGTCGCCCCACTGGCTGTGGAGGGGTAGGCCTGGGGAAGGAGGGGAGTAGCTGGTTCTGACAGCCAGCGGTAGGGGCGCTTTTGTCTGTGAGTCGAGTTGAGAGGGGCGTTGGAGGTCGATACTCACTCATCGGTCGGGCGTGAAGGTGCCTACATCTAAGTTTGGCAGTCTGTTGACTTCTTTAGTAGGCCCGTATGCACGATAAAGGAATGTGTTGATGTCGTGATGGGAGCTAAGTATACTTCTTTGTTCGCAGAGTGTGCGAGAGTACAAAGAAACAACCCAGATTTTATTTGGTAAATTTAACGTCCATGGGAAAGGCAAGTTCTGGAGGCCTAGCAAATTCGATTAAATTACCGTCAGCTGTAGTCGACGTCAAAAAGTACATTCCCAGTGTGGATCGCAGTACTCCTGGGTGTTGTCTGAGACTTTAAGGAAGTTCCACTCATTTATGGCGAACACAAATTTAGTTGGTTCTGGAAAAGGGAATGCTGCTTGCGATTTAGGAGAGTTCAAGAGGGATCGGCCTGTTTCAAATTGGTCAGGGGAAGGAGTAGTAGATTAACGAGGCGTTGCGAATTGCGCATATTTGAATGGGAAGAATGGAAGCATAGGAGAGTGAAAGTGTGCTACATTCCTTATGTACACTAGACACCCGATTTTACGAACCCCGGATTCAACGAAGGTAGCGATTCAACGAATACAATCTCAGGAACCCTCAAAAAATAGCAATATTCTATGACAAAAAAATTTTAAGTAATTACATTGACAATGAATAAAACATATATTATCTAATTCACTGCATTAAAATATGAATTATAGAGTTGCAGTTATTACTTGGTAAGTCACAATATTAAAAATGAAACAAAAATAGTGAAAATCCGTTAAAAAATGTGGCAGTGACAGTTTGAAAACCGCACTGCGGCGGCGCCGCTTGTGCCAAGCCGGCCGGCCTGTCTCCATCAACTACGACATAGTTGGATCTATATTGAGGTCGTACTATAGCCGCAAAGTTCCAGCGCATGCGCATTTAACTATAGTACAGCCTCCTTCTAGGCTGTTTTTTGACGTCTTATATCTCTCTCGCTTCGCGCCGAACGGGTTTACGTATATTCACGAACCCTATAAGTAATAACGTGAAATTATTTTTTCTTAATTTGGTTAACACCATACGTACTTAAAAAAATTAACTTGGCGCATAATTTGCTTAAAATGCGTTACTTCGTGTCGTAAAATGTGCATTACACAAGTGAGCTCGATAATAGCACTACCTATCAGGTACGTGTAGAAACATTTGTCTCCACTCTCCACTATTGTTATGTTGAACTTGAAAAATAGACGATCGTGTATTACATAATCCCGGAACTCCTAATTTATTTTTGCCGCATATACTGGCTGTGAAAGTGATTATTTGCAACCAGTTATACATGTAATTCTCACGATTTTAGGTAAGAACGTCACAAAATGGCGTTTTGAGAACATTGAACGTAGGTACATGCTACGGTGCCGCTATCTATCTTCCATCTTGTGAACATTCGTACAGTTGCGCTTTGCGCTATCTGTCCGCTCTGCACGCTACTTATAGGTACGTTCGTGTACAGTTCATCAAACGTCGAAGGATTGTTTTAACGTTAAGTTATATAAAACTGCGCAATGAATAAATACATCCGCTTTTTCCTTCTTTCTTTGGTGAATAATTTACAAGGGCATTGTGCTAGTAACGAATGCCTACTTTTTTTCCCATAGAATGCTATGCAAATCGGGCTATTCGCTCGCAAGAATGCACTGAACAGCTCGGTTTTCTCATTTTTTTAGGACAAGGGTCAGTCATATTTATTGTTTAGCGGCGTTCTTTTAATCGTACGATGTTTGCCTATTGATATAAATTTATATCTCAATTATCACTTGAGTTGTTTTTTCGTTAAATGCTACGGAAATCAGGCTATTGGCACGAGAGAAAAACTCGGAATCTCGATTTTCTCATTTTTTTAGGACAGGGGTCAGTTATATATATTGTTTAGCTATGTTTTTTTTATCGTAAGACGTCTGCCTATTGATATAAATTTACATTTTAATTATCACTTAAGTAATTTTTTCGTTAAATGCTATGGAAATCTGGCTATTCACTCGAGAGAAGACACTCGGAATCGTGATTTTCTCATTTTTGGGGACAAGGGTCTGTCATATCTACCGCTCAACAGTGTGACGTCTAGCTGCTGATATCAATTTATGTTTACATTGTTAGGTTGATTAATTTCCCGCAAAACGCTACGGGAGTCGGGGCCCGACTAGAGACACTTTGCAGAAAAAATGCAATTTAAAAATTTTACGTTATGGCCCCAGAAGGGTGGGGGGGGGATAAGTCGTTATCAATTTTACGAAGGTAGTGATTTTACGAATGCGATGAGAGGAACCGTGAGTATTCGTAAAATCGGGGGTCTAGTGTAATTAGAAGGCAAAAGGGAAATTGCCTTTGAGAGAGAGACGTAAGTTGGTGCTGTTGCGTCGTAATTCGTGAACTGTAAAGGGCATGTCAAATTTGTTTAGTTTGTGAATAGAACGTTCTTAAATACTGGATTTTTTTCTTGCTCAAGATTGGTACAAAATAACCTGTTGTCACTAATAGCTATAAGTATATATTCGCTGATTTCTCATTTCTTGCTCTGGGTTTACAGGAGTTGTGGTTTTGACTAAGTGTTTCGGGAGTGTTGTAATGAAAGCCTTAAGCCTAGATGAGTAAATTGGGTACATTTCGGCTCATGGAGATGTGACAGTGAAGTGATAAGGTTCAGCTTTACACACTTAACGGTAGCAGTATCGCTTCTATTCGCAGCGTGCAAAACTGGCATGCAGTGTTTTTTTTGCTACTCTTTTACCTATGGGGCTTAAAAGTGGCGACCGTACAATTTAATATGTGAAAAGTTACAACTGTCTAAAAAAGTAGTTTTTAGCAATTTTGAGGGGCCCCAAAAACAGGTTTCTAATAAACATGCATTTTTTAATTGATAGAAATTTAGTTTTAACTGTGTATTCTTTTTGTAGATAAATATATTGTGTATAACTGTTGCGCATAGAAAAGAATAAGTGCGGCACACTAAAACATTGCTTATGTTCAAGTGCATACGTCTCTTAATAGCCTACCTGGTTTTCCAAACGAAAACAACATATTTCAGATTTATATTTCTAACAAATAGTGAAAGATAGAAGCACATGCAGCAAAGCCCTGACTCTACCGCAGTGGATACAGTGACTAGAGTCTTTTTGAGAACTGTCTTTGGTACCGTCAAAAAATTAAAAGAGTGAAATTTTTAAAAAGATGCAGTTATAGGTTGTTTAAAAATGCAGCTGTGCAATACTAGAGGTTGTGCAATGACCTTTAACTCATAGGCCACACTTAATGTATGAAAAAAAAAATGGGGGAGGAACTTAATAAACTTAAGCTGAAACATGCTGTAAATGCATGTAAAGACTCTTGTGGCTGGCACAACACTTAATTGCATTGGTGAATGACACTCTGAACTCTCACATTTTGTGCTATCTGCTTTGCAGTGCACATGGATGCAGTCCCAGCTGGTTTAGTTTATACTGTGCTTGACTATTACATGTGTCTCATAATAGAACTATTTTGACAGTTTTTATATTTTCAGTGTGTATTTTGCTTCCTAAATGCATTCAGAACTAACTGGATTGATTATAGAAGACCTTTGATGTACAGTTTGTTACTTGTTGCTCTGTTTATCAGGTTACTGGTGTGAGATTGCTAAGTGTAGAACAGTGTTTGTCTCTAGAAGGTTTTTAAGAGAGAGCATGAGACTAGGAGTTATGCCTTCTAGAGTTAACTGCAATAGAGCTTGTCGTTAGACTCTGTTAGTGTCTTTAGACTCTGTTAGTGACTACTGAGTGAGCCAACAAAGAAGAGCTCTGGTACTGTCTATCCCATGTAAGAATTCTGTATTTTGACTGCCAATGCTACCAATATTTGTAATACGAGTCACACACGTGGCAGAATAACATACCATATAAAACAACAGGACATGATCGTATGACCTGATGAAGCAGTAGTGGCAGCACTGATCAACAATTCGGTTAACTTCCATTGCCGAATTGAAAATAGTGTGTATTATATGTGAAAAAAAGTAAGCATTTTGGAGGAACCGTAATATAATAACACGGTTTTGTATCCAGCGTTAGTCAGTTAATTATTTTATTCTTTTAAAATTGCGTCATTTTCTATGACTATTTTATAATCATGTACACCGTTTTCAGTCGACCTATACTGAAAACCAAAACAAAGGATGGCTATTGCATGTGTAAGCTTCTCGTATATTCGTATGCATTTGTAATTATTGTAAGGTGTTATTTTAATATTCTGTGCGTATATTTTATATATTGCAATGCAGGGATTAAAAAACCTGGCCTGTAATCGCCAATGTGATATTACGACATTCGGCAACCAAAACAAAGGACGGCCATTGCGAGTGTTTGAACTTCTCCTGTGTTCGTTTGCGTTTGTGATTCTTGTAAGGTGTTATTTTAATATTCTGTGCGTATATTTAATATATTACAATGAAGGGATTAAAATACCCAGCGCTAACGACAACAGGATATTTTCAGAAGTGTTTTGGAAGAGGGAACTGGAAAAATGTTCAGCCTTGCAGCAGTGTGGCATGTCTACAAAAAACAGTCGCTAGTAAGAAGCAGTTAATCCGTAAATAGAAAAGTGCTACAGAAAATAAAAAATGTTACCTAACTTTTATTTGTACAGAAGTTGTGGGTAAACACTTACGGTTCTTGTTGTAGGCCTATATGGAAATATGCTTCTTCAAGTCGCCTACTCAATAAATTCTTTTTTAGCAAGTAAGTGGTACCTTTTAATATCAAGTCCACATGAGATTTTGGGCCTGTCAGCTGCAAAAGTGTAGGCCTACATATTACCAATCGAAAAGGTCAGAAGACTTCAGCCTATGTACTTCCTGGCCATTAAAGTGTACTTGTTTATTCATATGTGTTACCAATAGATTTAAATCTGATTTGGGCAATTAGGCCTACCCATGTTTGTTTATTATTTTCGCTTTTTGTTGATATATTATTTCCGTTTAGGTTGTGAGAGTGCAAATTTTTTCTATGCAGTCTACAATAAATAAGTTAAAAAGATTTTTTTTTTGTGAGTCGCATGACATTGATAACAACACTGATATTTCTAAGGTAGGCCCTACCAACAAAAGGTAAGTTTTTTTAGATAGTCTGCTACATGAAACCTAACTACTGCTTTATGATCTGATAGTGCAGAACCAAATTGAAGGCAACAAGAAAAATAATTGAATTAATGATTGCATGTATTATTTAATTTTTTATTTTAGTTTAACAATGTTTGCTTGCACTGTCGTATGCTCTTGCAACTGTAGTTTGTTGTAACCAAATAAGCTGATATTATTAAAAATTTTGCGTGTCAAGTATAATAAAAACAGATAAGTTACCCTTACTTTTTTTTGTGATGCCATTAAATCTTACAATTTTGAGCATATCTAGGAAAATATGCAGTAAATAATGTAAATTTTTGAATTATTATATTAACTGAACTACTGAAGAATAGGCTATCCATTGCTGCAATATGAAATTACTATTTTCCATTAACATTGCCCACCTAATCCTAGTATGATTAATTTGCAGCAAGTATTGAAAACAAATTGCCTATTTGTCTGAGATCTAAAAATAACCAAAAGATAATCACAACACACTTTGGATGTTGCTACAAACAACCTTAACTGTTGACATGTTTTGATTGTCAGCTGGAAAGCACATGGTTGTGGAAGGATACATGATGTTTTTGTTTACATTGTCCCACTTTTTTATGATTTATCGAATAATGGTATGGAGTATAGACTGTAACTATAGCACAGGAACTGCACATAATAATAATCGAAGATAGATGTCAGTCACTCACCTTAGATCAAATATGCAATGTTGGAGTACAAGCGGGTTTAAGTGAAGGAGAAATACCAAATAAATTCATTTCCGTAGGTTGCGTATATCCAGGACAAAATGATACAGTAAAATCCTGCTGATGTGACCCCCCTCTGATGCGTCCTTTCTATTTATACGACCCTATTTTGAGAAACAGTGAATCTAAAGAGTCAAAAATTTGAGTAAAATCTGCTGAAAAATACTTCTTTTATACTTTGTTGGCACTATGTGTCACATTTATCTTGGCGAGGACTGTACTGCAAGCAGGCAAGCATACGAGGGCTAAAAATAGATACCACCCCCTCCCTCGACTGTCCACTAGCCAATACCGGTAAACTACAGCACCACCCAATAGAATCTGCCCGCACATCTATTGCCATCCAGCTCCCGTGCCTTTGTCTTGTGACTCGTTAATGCGATCTTGCTCACTAGTGGATACAGTACTCTCGCTTGTTGATTCAGATTTCTCTTGGTTTTTATAAGTTACGTATTTGTTGACGACTTATTAAGCTTTGTTTCGTGGATGCAGATTTGGTTACAGTGCTGGTTTGATTTTGTGAATAGTTGTTGACGACACACACATTTTATTTTTGGATTTCGATTTGGTAACATTGTTAGTTTGATTCTGTGAACGATCGTTGACGACACACACAGTTTTACACAGATTTTGATTACATTTTTGACCTGATGTTGCAAATTATTGTTGATGATCGTGACTCAATTTTCGACTTACACGAACTCAGACGTACACTCTGCCATGCAACGACGAAATGTTGCAGCAATTGAACCCAGACTGCACGTTTGCAGAGTTCGTGATAGCGGATGATATTGCAGTTTGCGGCACGCTAGACTATGTCGGTGACGTCCATGGCCAGGAGCCGAGCAACGAAGAGGAGGAAGCAGAAGAGCCCGAAGTTGTGCCGACGATGAAAGACGTCCTCAAAGTTTGGGACGTCTATGAATATATTCTGAGGCCGCATGGTGCGAGTGACGCTGTGTGGTCCCAGTTCACACAGTAGAAACAGTTTGTGGAAAATGCCGTCATGAAGAAAAAGTAGGCAACAATTATGGACTTTTCTTAAAAAGTAGGGCGGTGTTAGCTGTATTTTTTTGTGTATGTTTCTGTTCAATTTTGTTTGTTTTACGTCTCGTCGAAGTTAACTTTCATTAGAGACTTTCACCTCACACACACACACACACACACACACACGCACGCACGCACGCACACAGAGAGAGAGAGAGCAGCTTGTTTAGGAAAGTTGACAAACAACAAATGTGTTAAAACATTCACTTTAGCCTGAGATATTTAATATGTCAACAAAGTACGGTAAGTGATCATGTTTAAATAAGACTACACATCGTAGTTTATTCTTTCCACTTTTTTTAGTATTTTTTCACATGTGGCATGTCCATACAAACTTTACAGTTTTATTTAATTTAATGTTTACCTCCACTACATAAGTGTCTGGTGTAATTTCTCATTAAGTAAAACGGAAGCAAAATGTAAACTCAGTTACGGTGAATGACGGATGCGTACTAGCGACTGGCGGAGGTGGACTGGCGAGTAGATGCATGCGCAGCCAGCAGCTCCCTCTCCTCCCCGCCCTTACTTACCTTCCTCGAATTCCATCTAGTCAGCTGGACGGACCGGAGCGATCGATAACATGGCCCGCCAGACCACCCGCCACGCATCGCTATTGTGTCACGGAACACAACCTTTTAAACGCCAGTGTAATACAGCCCACAAATAAGATAATACATTTTTAATAAAACTTATAATTTAATTTCAATATTAAATTGTCTCATTTTTCTATATAAAGCTAACGAAAATGGACACGTCGCACTGTGTTGAAATTTTTTTTTTGGTCAAGGGGAGCTTCATATGGTTTTCTGGGGTGTCGTTTTTTCTGGAGACATCTGGCTATTTAAATACTGTAATATTAATCTTAAAAACTTTTTTTTTACACCATATATGATTTGAATAATAACTCTATGCGAACAATGGCAATTTTTTTATGTACTGTATTTGGGTATGGGGGGTCAAAGTTGGCCCAAAATGGCCCAAATTCTCTATTGCGACCTTTCTGTTGATAAGTCCGTTTTTCTGGGAACCGTGAGGGGTCGCATCTGCGGGATTCTACTGTACATTACTTGATACGCTCTTAGTATTCATGGTACTTGAACTACAATCAGGCTTGGGTCAGTCCTAATTTAAATAAGGCATTACCTTAACATAAGATTTAACTACAACACGACTGAAACTAACTGGCTGCGTACGTTGGACCGTGCGACATGGACGACAAAGTTCCGACAAGTCATATTACTAGAGACAAGGCTCTTTGGGCAGTTTTGACATGAAAAAAATGACGACTTTGGGACAGGGCAATGGCCACAAAATATTGGAACAATAACTAAGTTGTGCTAGTGACAATTACTAAGTGGCAATCAGTAATTTGACCCCTATGAAATTACAACAGGGGGGCTATTTGCTGGGAATTTGTGGAAAAACTGGAAATATGCGTGGGTTATAATCACTGGGAAAAATTCTTAAATTCTGCATGAGTTCCTGTTGGTTACCAGGGAAAAATGGAACAAAATATGGTTTTATTTTGGGCTTGAGGTAAACTGTTTATAGTAAAGGATTGTTCGTATAGGAACCAATTTTTTACGAATGGAAACTATTCAAATATACCGGATTAAAATTAAAATTTTTGACATGTTCTGTAGTGTGTCTATTATTTGAGGTCTATTCGTACATGAATCAATAAATTATATTTTGACTCGAAATTAAATTTCGAGAGAATCAAGTAGATGATAAAATAGCTGAGCATTTTGGTTAAGTGATCCAACGTATTTATTGTGGCATTGCGTGCCTCCCGTTTATTATTCTTCCTAATATGTAGTGATAAAATTAATACTGTATCTTTTAGTTTGGCAATATGAATAAAGAACAAAGAAATTTCTGTTTGTAATGACGATGTGGTGTATAATGTGCCAGAACAGTTTTTTCTGGGAAATGACACAGGCATTATATTTTCTTTGCACATCACATAAAATACAAAGAATGTATGACACAATCCAGTATAAATGTTATCAGCAGCAAGAAATAGTGAAAACAAGGGTAAAATTGTTGCTTGTTAACTTCAGTAGGAAATAATGTATACTGTAGATCCAAATCACGAATGAACACATTCAAGATGTTTAGATTATTGAAAGTTATTCTCTGTCCCACAGTTTTGTACCTTCAATATATTAATACTGACGCGATTTCGTAAAATGTGGTGTAAAAATTTTTATCTCACAATGTTAAATTGTTAAGTATCTTGGAAAACATTAGAGTCAACGTAGTGTAATTAATTACAGATTTTTTTTTTGCATTTTTCCTGTACAAAATATCTGATTTTAGTGGAATAAATAATCTATTGGTCAAGTGAAAAATATTGTTTTATAGGTCTAAATTGGTATCCCCCATTTCATTATTATTTGTGTATTGTATTGGCCTACACAAACCATCAAATGTTGTAACAAATGTGTACGTTTTCAGTGGATAAATTTAAGAGTTAGTCGACCGTAGCTATTTTTTACGATTGAGGCACGGAAACGGGGAAGGCGATAAGTCGAATATAACCCGTGCGTCCAACACCTCATCGCCTCTAGGCGAGGAGTACTAAACTAGCGCGTAGTGTTTACGTAGTAACTGTTTTTCAACGGGACTTCAAGCGATGACCCTAATATTTTATTTGTGGAAAGTATGTGGTAAAGTCCAACGCAGGTTTCTATGATTTTGTTTTACGATTACAGCTGATATTTTCTCAGCTACTGCAACGTGAAAAAGTCATTTTTAGCACTTTTGAGGAGCTTGATAATCATGTTTTTAATTATCGGACAGCATTTTTAAAATCATAGGGACTTAATTTGAAGTGTGTTTTCTTTTCGTAGATAAACGCATTAGAAACATATTTAGTAACTATTCATGAAAAACGACTATACGTACCACGCTACAGCACGTCTCACGCACCAAGTCCACTAACTCTTAACCTCTTTGGTTTGTAGTAAAATATAAGATTTTGTAATCCAGGCAATTTATTTATTTCTAAGTATTGTGGTCTTATGTGTAATTTAAATGTGTGTAGATAGGTAGTTATATGCTGGTATTTTAGGCAGCATTTACAAATAGGTAGTTAGTGCCGACAGTAGTATTTATTTGTGTGTAGGCCAACCTATACAACAATCTACATAACTTCCAATTAAGTAACCTGCTAGCACCATGGCGTTGCGGGCCATTACAATACTTTGTAACATGATTACTGGTAGGTTAATACACATTTGCATAACTGCTTAAATGCCTTGACTATAAAGTAAGTCAGCACTTTCACACTATTTAAGTCTATATACAGATGTAAAGTGCGGGAATCGCTAATTGAACTAACCTGATGCGCGCAGGCCAGGAACTACGAACGCTCCAGGCATGTCTGACACACTGACAGGAGGTTGGTATGAGTTTGGGTCAGGTTAAGGAATGCTGCTGCTGGTGACACAAAGTTAGGATACATTCAGGTTGGGCCTTTCAGACGTCACCAATATGCAGCAGAATGTGTGTTTTCGGGCTGGTGGGCCTTGTCTCCCCTAGTGAGTACGAGAGGAAGGTAAGGTAAGGTTAAGGTTTTTGGAAGGGCCGTTTGTACATGAATCAATAGATCAGACTAGGAGCGAGTGAGGCCTTTAGGACATCACCCGCTCAGGAGGGGTGTTCCGGGGTGACTCAGCGGTTAAGCCAAGCCCTTATGACTTACTAACTTAGATAGGGCTGCTGCCCCTTGTTATATACCTGCAAGAAGGGCTGAAGTTCCATTAAGTGGGAGACTGGAGGAGAGGGTAGCCAACTCTCCTGCGCTCACGAGTTGCACTCCTGCAGGCTGTGAATCTGAACCAACCAATAGCTGGACATAACTGTATGTATGTACCATGACACTGCGGTGGGTGACGAGTGGCCTAAGGGCCAATATTGCCTTCTGGAGTATCAAGTGTAAGGGTGGAGGCTGCAATAAAGGAATCAGTGGTGCTCATAGTGAGTCATATTTTTGGTGGCAAGAGGTGTGTGTGTGTGTGTATGCATATATGTGTGGATATAAATTCTTATTTGGTATTATTTTGTTCATAAGGTGTGTGGCTATTGAACTAAATTAATATTTTGTTTTAAATAAAAATCACAGTTTTTTTACATACTAATTTTGAGCAAAAACAAACCAGACTCTGACAATGTTTTATTATTTTGCAGTGAAAATTGGTTAGCTTCAATTTCACGATGCCAGTAATTTTACAACGGTATTCTCATGGACCATGGTGGACAGTTATAAAATATGGTTTCTGCTGTAGGCTATTACACATCACTGCATTAGAGGAAAATTCAAAGTTTTAAGGTTTACGATGTATAATGCAACAAGTTCATAGTCTAGATTTTCATGCAGGGAAATGTTGCAGACTTACCTGATATCTGGAGGTTATTATCAGTGTACAATTTTGTAATACAGTAAAACTTCTCTATAAAGACCCCTCACGGTTCCCTAGAAAGGGTCTTTTATATAGGAGTGATCTTTATAAAGAGGTTTAATTATACAGCAAAACCCTTTTTTTAATACCCCACGGTTCTTGAGGAAAGGGTTGTTATAGAGAGGTGGATGTTATATAAGGGGTTGTTGTAAAGAGGTTTTACTGTATCATGCAAATGTGTTACTCACTAATGCATCTAAGAGTCACAGTTTGTAAAACATTTCAGAATTGACAAGCATCTGCAGAACCAACCAACATTGAAAGAAGATTTTTTTTTTAGTGGATTAGATTTAGATTCTCTTTCTAGATGCACATCTGTGGAAAACAAATTTTTTAGTGGATTAAATTCTCTTTCTAGATGCACATCTGTGACCCTTATTTATTTAATGTCACAAAGTTTGAAATGAAGCCAACAGGCAAGACTTACTGTGTCACATATTACCTTCCTTTTTCTCATGTGGAAATACCTGCTGTGAACTGTTTCAGAAAGATTTTGAAAGACTGCAAAGAGGCACGGCACTGGGGGGTTATTGGCTACGATGTTCCAGAGAAACTCCAGCCAGTTTACTCACGTTGGGAAAAAGTCAAGTTAGTTTATGAGTGTGTGTTACTAGTTGTTCGTGACTACAACCGCATACTTGCTTGTGAGTATAAATATCCTCCAACTGGTCATCGTGATGCATGTCATGTTGTTAGCTGGTGTGTTAGTAGGCCTATAATATAAAAATCTGTGTGTGTATGGAATTATGTTTACAATAATATCAGGTTACAAGTGTGTGTGGTTGTTGATTTCAATAATTTCATGAATACTGTGCATACAGTACATTGTATTATAACTTATGTGTCTCAAGCTAGGTTTGTTACATAATTGCATAACTGAAAGTATTTTGTTTAGAGTAAAATATACTAAAAATATCTAGCCGATTAAAATGGGGTGTTATTTTAACCATACATTTTTATTTGTAAAATGCTAGAGGTATGAAATACAATAGAATCCCTATTTAAGGTACTCAGATTTTATGAAACATCAGTTTAGTGAGAAGATTTTCAGTAACCGTGTCCTGGGGTTCCGTATATAACAAACTCAGATTTTCAGGAACCACGACATTTTGTTAAATCGGAATTCTTGTAGATTCAGTTCAATATTCGTATTTTTCCCGAATGTAAGACGACGCTCTTAAAATTAACATTTCCTAAGGGAAACATTTTTTAAGCCTGAATTTACGGCTACCCTTGAGAATTTTGTCACTTGTGTATTGAATAGTTTAGCCCGGGAGTAACATAAGTGCATACTTCGACTTTTTTTTTTTTATGATATATTATTTTCAATTTGTTGTGCAATCAAAAACTCATCTGTAAAAACCAACATGTGTCTGAATATGTAATGGCTTGGTGAGATGCCATACATTGAAAATATACAGGTGTTTCTTTGTCTCTGGAAAATAAAAGTGGTTCTTAATCTCGGGACCACAAAAGTGGTCCTTTTCTCTGGAGTACTAAAGCGGTTCTCTGTCTTGGAAGCGCAAAAGTGGTCCTTTGTCTCAATAGCACGTAAGTGGTTCTTTGTCTCAATACTAAGACGACCCCAATTTTTATGACCTATTTTTGTAATACTTTTACTGTCATAAAACTTTGTCTTCCATTAAGATAAATGCAGTAAATTTGGTCTTGTGTTTACCATAATCGTCTCTCATAAAACAAAATTCAAGAAAATTTTTGTGCAGTAAATGTGTGCTTCTTGTTGTGAATAATATTAAATGAATTATGTCTACAACGCTAAGAATTTTTACCTACACCGAAAGACACAAAGCTATAAGGCTCTGATATTTACTAGTTAATTTTTGTTTTAGAAATAGAGAATGGGTTTATGCTGTAATTAATGCGGCTCCGTTTACAATGTTGCAATGAAATTAACACAATACTATCGCTGTCTAATGAGAGTCCACGGTTTACGAGAATTGTATCTTTAGAATGTTGTTGTTGGATTTGAAGATCCAGTTTCTGCCCCTAAAAAGTAAACATTTTGTGTACACTAGACCCCCCATTTTACGAACCCTGGATTTAACGAAGGTAGCGATTCTACGAAAACAATCTCAGGAACCCTCAAAAAATAACAAAATTATATGACAAAAAAATTGTAAGGAATTACGTTGACAATGAATAAAACATACTGTAACTAATTCACGACATTAAAATATGAATTGTAGAGTTGCAGTTATTACTTGGAAATTCACAATATTAAAAATAAAACAAAAATAGTGAAAATCCGTTAAATAATGCGGTAGTGACAGTTTGAAAACCGCGCGGCGGCGCCGCCGCCTGTGCCAAGCCAAGCCGGCCTGTCTCCAACTACGACGTATTAGGATCTATATTGAGGTCGTACAATAGACGCAAAGTTCCAGCGCATGCGCAATTGCTCATTTAACTATAGTACAGCCTCCTTCTAGGCTGTTTTACGACGTCTTATATCTCTCTCGTCTCGCGCCGAATGAGTTTACTTTTTTACACGAACCCTATAAATAATAGCGTGATATTTTTCTTTATTGCGTTAACACCTACGTACTTAAAACAATTAACTTGGCGCATAATTTGCTTAAACAATGCGTTACTGCGTGTCGTAAAACGTGGGTTTCACAAGTGAGCACGATAATAGCGCTACCTATTATCCAAGTGTAGAAACATTTGTCTCCGGGTATGTCGATCTTGGAAAATAAATAGACGTTCGTGTATTACGTAATCCCGGAACTCCTTATTTATTTTTACCTCATATACTGACTGTGAAAGTGAATATTTTCAATCACTTATACATGTAATTATCGACGACTTTAGGTAAGAACGTCACAAAATGGCGTTCTTGGAACAACGTCGGTATATGCTACGGTGCCGCTATCTATCTGCCATCTTGTGAACATTCATACAGTTGCGCTATCTGTCCGCTCTGCACGCTACTAGTATCTACGTTCTCGTACAATTCATCAACAACGTCGAGGGAATGTTATTACGTTGAGTTATATAAAACTGCGCAATGAATAAATACATCTGCTTATTCCTTCTTTCTTTAGTTAATAATTTACAAGGGCATTTTACTGGTAAGGAATGCCTACTTTTTTTTTTCCATTAAACGCTACGCAAATCGGGCTATTCGCTCGTGAGAAGGCACTCGACAGCTCTGTTTTCTCTTTTTTTTTTAGGACAAAGGTGAATCATATCTATTGTTAAGCGGTGTTTTTTTGATCGTAAGACGTCTGCTTATTGATATAAATTTATATTTCAACTATCACTTGCGTTATTTTTCCATTAAATGCTACGGAAGTCGGTCTATTCGCTCGAGAGAAGACACTCGGAATCTCGATTTTCTCATTTTTTAGGAAAAGGATTGGTCATATATATTGTTTAGCGGTGTTCTTTTGATCACAAGACGTCTGACTATTGATATAAATTGATATTTAAACTATCACTTGCTTTATTTTTCCGTTAAATGCTACGGGAGTCAAGCTATTCGCTCTAGAGAAGACACTCGGAATCTCGATTTTCTCATTTTTTGGGGACAAGGGTATGTCATATCTACCGCTCAACAATGTGACGTCTGGCTACTGATATCAATTTATGTTTACATTATTATGTTAATTAATTTCCCGCAAAACGCTACGGAAGTCGGGCCTAGAGACACTTTGCAGAAAAAATGCAATTTTAAAATTTTCTGTTAGGGAAAGAGGGGGGAGGGGGTGGCAAAAATAAGCCGCTATCGAATTTACGAAGGTAGCGATTTTACGAATGCGATGAGAGGAACCGTGAGTATTCGTAAAATCGTGGGTCTAGTGTACATTGTCAATTTTTAGTAAAGTTTTGTTTAATTGTCAATGTTTGAAAAACAAATGAGATATGAAAGGAAAAGTTTATTTTTTATATTATAAGCTAGTGGAATCTGAAAAGAATCATACCCTATAAAGACTGTATTTAACACTTATTTATTCCCAAAAATGTTTAAGTCGTTAGTGACATGAAGTTTTGCTGAGAGGATTACCCCTATATATTAATTAAATTAATTAATTAAATAATTTCACATTTATAGTGCCTTTGGATGGCTTTATGGCCATAGTAGAGGAACACTGTACAAATAACAATCATACATACACGAAACCAGTGGCGGCCGGTAAATGTTTTGAGCTCAGTGCTCTGAATATAATGTCCTTCACCCCTTCCCCGCTATATCGCTATACTTTCTTTCCCTCCTAATGATCATATGTTTAACTCAAAGGTATAGAACTTTCGCTTTACATGTATTGAGAAATTGCACTGCGTTTCATGGCAAGCAGTAATGTAGCCAATAAAGTGTGTTGTAAAAAACTTTCAACCTAAAGATGTTATATACAATGTATAGGTACTTGTTAAATACACAAGCAATGAATAACACTAACGGCAAGTTAGTATCCTACGATCTCAGTTTCTTTACATTTGTTCTTACTGCGTTCCCTCTGTGTTTCCTCACGATTAATGTGAACCTGACTCGTAGATAAAATTCCAAAAATATCGCATGTGAGACGTCTTTAAACTACATTAGAGTTCGGCTTGTCTAAATGCAGACGCAATTTTATAACAAACGTGAAGTAGGCATACGCATATCTTCAGCCCCGCATCGGCATATCATTTTGATACGATTAAATAACTATTCCGAAAACTATGACTTAATAACTCCTTCAATTATGAAAACTAGACGTTTCATGTGCTTGTCCACTCGAAAATCGACACATACACAAACCTTAAAATAATTTTCCACTTACCGTCAAGCAACACAGAATTTTCACAAAAATTAATCAATATTGTAAAATTCGACTTACAAAATTATCCCATCATAAAGCGTCGGTAATGTATCCATTGCGCCAAAGACTAACAACATAGATTCTACGGCAGTTCTTTATTTATGCACAGTATCACGTCACTGACGCCCACAACTTACAATAATAATACATAGAAACGCACTATTCATAAAAGTTATTCTAATTCAGCTACACATCCATGCGACACCGAAAGTTACTTTGTTTACATGTCTGCAATGTACAAACACGTGCGCGACGCGAGCGGCCATCGTCCACGCACTGACGTAACTGTCGCGCGCTTGCGCAGTAGATAGCAGGGCTACTCTGCTCATTGCACGGAGCAGGTGTTGATAAAGGCGAGGTTCCCGCATCTCTCTACACCTCTGGCTAGGACAGGGGGTAGGAAAGGGGAGTGACAACCGTGCGCTAGTCCGTGGGAGCACCGAGCCAGGTTTACACCATAGTAAAGGGCGGCTTACACGAGCGAAATTACTTGAGAAAATTCCGTCTGCCTATAAAACTTAGCGCAAAACAGTCAATCTATTATAAAGAAAGGTTAGAAGCATAAATTGTGTCACATTACCTGAAATTTAATAAATTTAAGTACACAATAACTTTGTAAAAGTTTACTCAGTGCTACAGCACGAGAGCACAGCCTTACGCACCGCCACTGCACGAAACAAGAAAACACAGTAAAGCAGGGCTGCCACCAAGTTAGTTTTCAAAATACTATGATTAGCATTAAAATATCCTTTAAAATCCTGTAATATTTCCAACTCACGTTTATGTACTTTTCGGAAGTATTTTTAAACAATTTTTTCTATAGAATTTTGATAGTGAAATAAATATGTAAAGTAAATTGTTAATATGTACTGTGAAAAACTGAGATGTTATACTGTATACCATCTACTGCTAATGTCTTTACAGATTGAATTATTTTCTTACCAGTTTCAGTAAAACTTTCTACCCGTTATCCTATTTGTAAAAATTCGTAGAACACGTTTAGAGAAACTATGAACATGTTGAACCAGCTACTTATTGTTGAATAATGAATATATCTGCATGAGTTTTTCTATGGCCTTGAATGTCATGTAGTTTGCATACGTCATGGTACCACATTTAAACATGTTTTTGACCAAATTTTGTTGGCCTAAATATGGGTAGTGGCCATTATGAGATGTTCTAAAAATATTTCTGCTACGATTTATTTTGGTGTAAAGTAATTCGTAAATATCTCCTGTATTTATTAGCTTATACTGTTACTTTTACTAATTAAAAAAAAAAAAAAGCTAGATTTGTAGGTGCACAACAAACATAAAAAAAAGATTATGGAATATCATTAATCCATTCATGTGTTTTGCTAATTATTGTGTCTATTGTTGATAGACAGGCGTTGGAAATATGCGTGAATGTCTAGCATTATTCATTTATTCATTTTAACCATTAAATATCCGTTAAAACGGATAAAATCCGTTAAAACAGATAAAATCAGTTAAAACGGCAGGTTTGCACTAAAGTGACAGACAAACTAGTACTACACAGGGACAAGACAGTAAACAGATGAACAAACACTAACAGGCGGACAACTAAACAATCTACTATTAGCTAACAACATTGAACATGTGGGGCTAATATCAGTAAGCATATGCTCTAAATAACTGTTCATAGGACAACCATTTTTCATTATTTTAACGTATTTCCAAAAATTTCCAGGTTTTTATTTTAAAGTTAACTAATTTTCTTTGATTGGAAAATAAATTGTCATTTATAGGGGTATTGCATTTTAAAATTTTGTTTTGAAAAGTGCTTATTTTTTCCTTAATCAGCCTTATGAGTTCTTTAGAGAGTATGTGGGTATGTATATGTGTATGCATTTTATTAATGACATAAAGTCTTATGAATAAAATATTACCCTAGAAGTATTAATATAACAACTTTTTGTGCACAGTGTAATTTCTTACAAAATGCTGGCATGGAAAACGCCAATCTAATAACTAGGGCGCTGTGTTTCAACATGTGCTCTTAGGTCTCCTCATTTCCTCTCCTCCGGGCTGCTGAATGAGCGTCTAGGTACCCAGTATACTCAGTGCATTGATGGAGAATCTGGGCACTTAGATGGATGGATATTTATAGTGTTTCACTCTCCATCAGAATGCACTACTATGCAGATCGATAAACCAATTTATTCCATTACAGATGGAGTTCAGTGATTTAAAATATGTTTACAGAGCATTGTTTGAAAATATATAGCCTACATAATTATTAAGACACTTAAAAATAAATTGATTATCACTGAAGTATATCTATCTTGCCGAAACTATGTAGTACAGTATAAAGCATATATAAAAATATTTTTGTGAGTAGTGATGAGCGCAAAATACATAATGCTATGGATTTGCTAGTTTCTGATGTATTTATTATGATTTTATTGTGTTAATTTTTGGATTATTTAATTGCAGAGGCTCACAAACATATTATTTTAAACACTGTATAACATAATTTTCTTAGCATAATTTTATTATCATGTTCTTGGCATTATTTTATCGCTGTGAACTTAGGAGTTTACTTTTCATCAGTTTTTGTTATTTACTTTGCATGATTTTATCATTGTGGTTGCATGAACTTATTTAGTCAGCATTTACTGCTCCCTCCAAGGTGAACCAGGTTCGATTTACATCGGGGTCGGTCCCTGGATTTCCGCATGTGGAAATCGTGCTGGATGATGCTGCTGGTCGGCGGGTTTTCTCGGGATCTCCCGTTTCCCCCACCCTTTCATTCCGGCGCTGCTCCATACTCACATCATGTCACCCCCACCAGCGTTAAAGACCTCGATGTTGAACGCTGACCAAAGATATCTCACGTTATCATTTTATCACAATTTCTTGGCTGTATTTTATAGCTGTGTACTTGCAAGTGTATTTTTTTCTGTTTTTTTTTGTCAGACTAATGAATTTTGGCTGAATTTTATAGCTGTGTACTTGCAAGTGTATTTTTATCTGTTTTTATTTTTTTGGCCAGACTAATGAATTTTCAAAATTTTTCAAAATCTTTCCATTTTTTTTATGGGAGTTCATTTTTTATTTTTGAGCAGGAGGGAGAAGGAAGGAGAGAGTGCAGTGTACTTTTCTCAAATGTGAGTAGCATACACGGTCTGACTCTGCTGATATTTTCAGCGTAATTCAGTACACACGCATCAAGTCGTACAATCCGCAGCCGTTAACGTATTTTCACCAATTTTTCATTATTTAACAGCAATGGTAACTGTAGTATGTTATCATTGCATGCTTTTAAACATTAGTAAGTAGACATAACCGTTAATTGCTACGTCTTGCATTTAGCTTAAATGTTTTATATTTTAAAACAAAATTTATATTTTTGGACGGTCCCTGAATATGTTAGATTGCTGGTGTCGTTAGATCGAGGTTGTATGTATCTCCAAGTAGTATTGTATAGTGCTTAAAATTTGACTGAAATTTTAAATATACACTCATATATATGCTGCATGGAATTACTGAAACTACTACTTTCAAAACATATAAAAATATTTACAAACCAAATTATTTTAATACATTTATTAATTTTATGTTTACGTTAAAAAAACAAATTATTGTTTTTTAACATTTGTCTCAATTATAATGTAATTATGTTTGAATATGTTTTAGCCTTAAAATGTTAGAAAAATTCGTTGAAAATTCTGCAATTTAGATTTTTTTTTTTTTTTTACAATTTTCAATTTTTTTCCCTTGCTTGGAAAAAGTTTTAAATATAATTTTTGGAAATTTAAAACTATACGTATTTGCCAGCATAAAGGACGACCCTGCACATAAAATGAATCATAGTTTTTAAGGTTCAAAATCTTGTAAAAAAAAAATAAATTAAAACTTTTAAAATTCCAGGCCAAAACTTTTTTTTTGTTTACCAGAAAAACAAATATTTAGTTCAAATAGTTTCAATGCATTTACTATCAGTATATAAACATCATGGGCACCTACAGCCCTCCGGGCGCCCGAGAGTCAAGGAAATACACGGTGGCGGTAACACTTATGGCCACCAACATCATCAGTTGCCGGCAGCTGTGCGCTACTTGGCGACGCCGGACTGAAGCCCTCTGCGTACTATAAGGCAACGCCGAGCTGCCCCATCTGCTTGCAAGGTCATCACATTCCTGTGCGCTGTTGTCGCCTGCTAGTCAAGCAACAATTTTATAGCGTCTTTGAGCTAGACACATGAATGTGTGGTACGGCACCAAGTTCCCTGTTTTCTTCGCCTGAGAGTAATGTGCTGGTGACACAAAGGATCTAGGCATGCAGTACCTAGATCCTCGTTTTCTCCGCCCAAGAGTTGGGTGCTGGCGAGACAAAGGATCTATACTCTATCCATTCTAAGGTTGCAGCTAATTCATCCAAGTGAATGTCAATAACATTTTTGCACAGCGTAAATTTCATTTGAAGTATTGAAAAATACAATGTTACTATGCTACGGCACAATCACAAATATGAGGAATCAAGACATAATTAAATTGCTATGATTTATTTCATTAGTAATTTTTATTTCTGCTGCAACCTTAGAGTGGACAGAGTATAGTCATGCGCTCCAGTTGTATTGATAGCCAAGCGACGCACGCTTTGCTGCGAGGCAAAAGTATAACACTCAGCAAAATTTAGTACCTTAAATTTTATGTATAAAAAAAACGGGGTACTTGTTTTGATTTGTGACGAAAAACACAGTCCTTGTAACATCAAACAACTCCACAGCTGACAGCTTAACTTTCAAATGATTTTTAGGTTACCAAAAATTTTCACACCTTCATGTAAAACGAGTAGCAATTTTGAAGGCCAAAAATATGTAAAAATCTTTGTCTTATATGCCGGCAAATATGGTATATGCTGGAAGTGTGCAAAATTGTAAGCTGGGTGTACGTTTGATATTCTCACATCATATAAAAATTTGTTGCTGCCAGACAGGACAAAATGTGGCACTAGTTTGGGAATCTCCATCCCCTTAATATCCACATGGTTATGTTCAGTTGCAGCATTGCTGTACTAAAATATGTGCATGGCATACATGATGAATGCCTGGGAGTGTGAGGCAGGGGGACTCTGCTGAATGTACTTTTACCATTCAGCAAAGTTGTCGTACCTCCATTCTGCTTTAGGCACACATGTTCTGAGGGAAGGGCAAAAAATAAATACCACCCTTAGCATACATACTTCACTCTCCTGAGGGAGTATATGAGCAGCCACCCTGCAGGACTTGATCTGTAATGATCAGTTGGAGTAATACTTTCCCAGGGATCTTGTTCACTGTCCTTCAGTTGGGGTACTCCCTAGAGAATTTGTGTAGCTAGAGGGTTTTCATGCAATCAGCTATAATTGGCGCAAACTTCACCTGTGACCATCGTAATAAGAATCCATGCTGGGGATCATTGTAATAATAATCCATGCTGGGTACGGCTGGCATTTACAGTTTGAGGTACTAAGTGAGAAGGGCACTTGTTGCTGCCAAATTAAAGGGGTAATATGTTCCAGTTTATTTTGCATGTATTTTTTCTGTACTTTCTGCACTTTCTGCAGCCAAGGAATATCTACTCTATAGCATCACTATTTTATTGGGTTTCGCTTTTCATCGTGCAGTCTTTACATTTGGTGGCCAAGCATCACTTTCACCACCTTTTAGCAAGAAGGAGAGAATGAGTACTCACTTCTGGTCACATAGACCAAGGGACACTAGATAGAATTATAATTTACCTTTATGTGTCTGTCCCATTCATTCTCACATGCTCCACTTTCATTCCAAAGTCTGGCAGCAACACCGGTTGCTGCAAGTAGTTTGGCAGGAAAGGCGCCTTCTGTGCTGTGTTGGTAGAGTCGGATCAAGCATGAGCCCTTTACCGATTCCACCTACTAGTTAATTGTCACCTGTTGGGCTTAAGGGTACCTCTTGTACCATCATCACCATCAAGAAGAGGGTCACGCCTATGCTGTTAAGCGAGCCGGGTAGACAGTGGCTGGTTAGTAACAGGTTCTATGGAGATTGGCAGAAGACTACTGGAGGTGTTATGCTCAAGACTTTGACAGTTGGAGGACAGTGCACCAAGCAGAAACCCATCTCATCCTCATATCATTCTTTCTCTCAGGCATTATAATTCTTTGTGGTAATGGAAGATAGGTTAGTATTCTATTCTAGTGCTCTTTTTTTGAGCCCTTGCACATTCATTACTGTTTGTAGATAGCCAGCATCAGTAGGTTCTAACAACACATGAATGCTCTAAAAATAGTCACACGTGAAGAGTTCTAAACCTGGTGAACATTGTCAGTATATTAATGTTTTGTTCCTTTTGAAAACATGTCTGTATAGAGGTTACTTAAGTTACTTAATGCACATGGTATGCTATTTTTATAAGCTAAACTGTTAGTTTCTACTTGTTTCTATACTTCTAATTTTTTCTTTTGGTTGTCACTGTACTTCTAATTTCTTCTTTTGGTAGCACTGTCAGATGAGGAGAGAGTGCTTTTCAGACAAATGATTAAAGCATGTGATCAGAAAATCAATCCAGGACTTACTCAGCTGAAATGGAATTCAGACATTTCAGATGTTTACATTAATGACTGTCGTCAATACACCTATGAGGTATGGCACTGTATTTACAAAGTTGTAACTTAAGTGTTTGCAAATATAGTAGGTCCGCCTTATCTGCAGTCATTCGGTTTTCACCAATCACAGTTGAAAAATGGGGAAAAAATTTTCAAGTATAAACATGAAGTTCTTAAGAATTTGAAATTTCACACGTGCTGCGCACAGTTTGCCACATGAACTACTAGCACACCACTCACTGTGCATGAGAGCAGTTAGTCTTGTGTTGTGAGCCACTGTATCTGCTTCGTTACACAGTGTGCTAGGTGCGTACGGTAAGTTTGTTGGCAAGCGGGCAGTTTGGGCAGGATTGGCAAGGAAGCGATGCGTTGTTGAATGTGCAGGCGGCCCGGTGACTGCGGTACTTCATTCAGATGTATCTTGCTTGTCGCTTGCATGCCGTACGCTTCCAAAACATAATGATTTGTTATCTCCCGTGTCACCTGCCCGTAAACTGCTTCCACGCATAACACACATTTGTGTTTAATTACATTGTCTTGTTTGCTCACATGCCATCCGCCCGGTTCAACCATGAGCACATAGAACATAGCCTTGAAATACATGTACTGTGTGCAGTTTTTAGTGCTGTGCGAACCTCTGTTTTTCAGCTTCGAACCGATCCAACCCAAACCTAAGTAAAAAAATGTTTGAACCAAGCCGAACCGAGCCTCAGATAGAATTTAGCCCTTCGAATCATAACGAACCCTTAATTTTTTTTGTTCATACCTAAAAATGGACCTCCACAAAATTTTTTTCCCGTCGTTACCAATGTTAAACAAAATAGTAGACCTATGTTTCTTTATTTTGTTGGTAAATTTCAAGATTAGCTACTCATCGTGTACCTGCCAAACTATTGATTTTAGAAAATGTTTCTACTGATGTTCTAAGTAGTCCTACGCAAAAAAGTTTTTTTTTGTTAGGTTAGTTTCTTTTAGGTTAATTTATGTTAGGTTGTTAGGTTAGTTTCTTTACCTAACCTAATGTCAGGTTAGGTCAGGTTAGGTTACCTAACTTAACATAACCTAAACTAACCAAATCTAACTTAAAATATCCTAATCTAACTTAAACTAACCTATTATAACTTAAACTACCCTAATCTGTCAGTAGACTCATAGTTCGATACATTGCATATTGATATTTTACATCTGGCGGCTCGAGTAAAATATGTCCACAAAAAGATCTGAAACAATTGCTTCTGCTATCAGGTTGGCCAGAATAATTACCCTGCACATGTGAAATACGTGAAAATTGTGATGATATTGAAGGAACATTGGGAAAAACCTGCTAACCGATGTTGCTGTTTGCTGCGTGGGCGAAGAATGCTGCTGGTAGGAAGAAACATTACAATTTTTTTGTGTCTGTTCTGGGTCATCTGGGTTGTCATTATCTTTTCTCTGTTTGGTGAAATTATATGATGTGAGCTTACTAATCGTAGTGCACCCTGAACAATGAACAAAGTGTTAACATAAAAAGTGTCTATAAAAAGCGGTAATGCACAACAAAAACACAGCAGGAATAGCAGATGTGATCACTAAAGGGGAAAAAAAAAACACAATAAAATGAAGTCAGGCAATCTTCTATGCAAGAAATAAAACTTCCAGAAAATGGGGCGTATCAAATTTTTGTAAACAGTTTTTAAGTTTCTTAAAAAGATTTGTGTTAACACTAGCAGTTATAGTGAAGGCGTAGGAATAATGACTGACAATGTAAGTTGGCAAAAGTCAACAGATGCCATATTGCTTAGAACAGGCCGTGACGCGGTGCTATGTTTTACGTTTATAAGTGTTGCTATTTAGTTTTATAATAATATATTCATTCGCTTAAAGGTACCATGTTCATTATATGTTATGCAATTCCATAATATAAAATAATATTTCGTTCAGTTTTTATTACTTTTCCCCACGCGTGGACTATTTACGCCCACTTGTTAACATACCGGAAAGTCCACGCAATTGTTTGGAATTGGGCCAATGAAATATTGAGAAGTAGGCTTATAACCAGTACCGGCAATGGAATTTTTTCTTGCTATATTTGCGGGTGGTTCTAAAATGTGGGTTCAGAAAACTAACCGAACGTTTGGCTTTCCGAATATTGTTGTTCGAAGTTTTGAACCGAACCCATGTGTTCAGTTTCGCTTGGTTCAAATTTTTTGAAGTTCGCATAGCACTAGCAGTTTTACATGAAACAGTGGTCTGCAGCATAATATCTCCTAAAATGAAAGGATGTAGGCCTAGTAATCCTCCTAAACCGAAGAGAGATTGCAAAGTTCTTAGGGTGATTGACAAAATAAAAATGCTACATTTAGTAGAAGAAAACATGTCTGTTGCAAAAGTTGGCCGCAGGTACGAAAAAAAAATTATCATTTGTACATCACAAAATATAGCACGAGAAATAAGATCAAGTGTTAGTACTACACCGAAAATGGCAAAAAAAATTTGCACCAAGGTAATTTTTCAGTGGTGCTGTATTAAAAGAAAAACAGCTAAAACTGTCGTCATCCAAGTTTACAGTGGTGTAAAATTTTTCATTGACATTTGTGAATAAACAGCACCAAGTGAATTTTAGTGTAATCAGTGGGGCCATATTAAAAACAAAACTGCTAACATCCCTAACTACTGTCATAATATTTTATATTTATGTTAATACATACCGTATTTGCCCATGTACCCCGCGCACCCATGTAAGCCGCGCACCACTTTTTTCAATGACAAATTTGGGGAAAAATTTTTTTTTCAAAAAATAAATTTTTTGGGATACAAGAATTTTATTATGGAGCAAAACAATCAAATAAACAAAAATTATGCTCACCTACCATATTTATTTGTATATAGCATCCATTTCTTTAAAATAAATCAATGCCTCATAAATGGGGCGGATGTTAATGCACGGAACTGAGTTTGCCGCAACGAGAGGTTGACATGCACTTTTTTGCTTCCAAGTGGCAAGCGCTCGTACACGTGAGTAAGCGAGCTGAAGTTGTCAAGGTCATCTGGTACAGTCGCAGCACAAAAGCAATACAAACACTCCACGTGTATCACCACTTCACGAGACGTTTTCAGTGAATAAAAAAGCTTAGCTCTGCATGCATCACTCACAATAAATACAGCTATGTACAGATGGATTCTGTAGATGAAAAGTCGGGGAAAAAATATAAAGTCTTTGGTATAAATAAAAAAAAAGTCTTTAAACTGGTACGTCATCGTCATCATCATTAGGTACCACCGTCGTCATCGCTGCTGTCCCCGTCTATTTCGTTAGGACTGTCCTCGGAAACTGCGTCACTCTCCCAAACATTATCATCTTCACTTCCGTCGAGCGTATTACTAATGCAGCATTTGCGGAAACTTTTGAGGAGAAGATCTTCTGGGATTAGAGTCCACGCTGTCTTTATCCACCGACAAAGCTGTGCAAGAGACGGTTTCTGCAGTCTGCCTGTGGGAGTGTAGGTGTGCTCCGCACTTGCCATCCATTCCGTATAAAGCCTTTTTAAAC